>OY759265.1:34380753-34458253 GCA_963662155.1 Lamellibrachia columna
GATGACATGTCACAAGCTTCTTTGATTTCAGACACCAGTTATTCCAATTAGTGAATTTTTTAATAAATGTAGACGCGTACACAGTGTTCATTCAAAACATTCTCTTAATGCATAATCAACACCGTTAACGCTATCGCTATAGCGAAATGCAAATCAAATTTGTGTGAAATTTTTCATGAGCGAAACTAATTTGTCAGTAAATAATGTTAAGCCCATAATGCAGTACTACAAAATATTTGGGAAACATTTTGCAGTACGACTCTTTATCCCCCGGAAGTGCCCCTGGTCTTAAATAGCATTCGTCACATTTATGACATATCCATACTGCTAAATTATCAATCTTTCGAATATCGCTAGTGTTCTTGAACAATATTATTAACACTTTGTTATTGGTGTTACAATTCTGCAGAACAGCATACGATGTCACACACATCCTTGGCATTCACTAGTACACACCAGTAACGACAACCTCGCACCACGCAGAGTGACTCTAGTGTTCTGGATGTTCGTCATGTCGATGGAACGTGGCAATGCTATGCGTGGACACATTCACCAGTCCCAGCGGTCAAGTGATACATCACTGGCCGGGGCACTTGATGCCAAATCGCCTTCGAGAACGCGGGGTGATTAAACGTCGTTGTCGATTCACTGGTTTAACTGGGGCTAGAGTAAGGCATGTTCAGCGTGTCCAGACAGTTGAGTGGACGCTGTAACGAGTGTCTGTCTAGGCGGACAGCTTCGGTGCAGGTTGTTGCTATGTTTCCCTTTAACTCATTATGTCCGCGCAATGTTGACATAATAGCCACCAGAGACCCCCACTCTTGTGTTTCTGCTGCGATCTGCCCTATAACCCTATAACCCTATAACCCGAGCTGCTTTCCTTCGTATCTGTATCTACTGTTCTTCGTCAACGTTCTTCTTCTGTACGATATGTGTCGTTGCTACAACTGACGGGCCGCAGTGGAACCATCTCCGCAGCACACAGCATAGTTACATCATTAATCATCTTCCTATACACAAGATCGATAAGCCAGCTCACTGCAGTGAAGCGGGCATGGACCACTGGCCGGCATTTCATTGCACGGCAGAAATAGTTGCATCCACTGCATGACACATAGGGTAGTACTGTTTATAGTGTGAACATAGCATGTTACAAATAGTTGTCTAACATATGTAAGTAAGTAAGTAAGTAAGTAAGTAAGTAAGTAAGTAAGTAAGTAAGTAAGTAAGTAAGTAAGTAAGTAAGTAAGTAAGTAAGTAGGTAAGTAAGTAAGTAAGTGAGTAAGTGAGTAAGTTAATTTATTTCCTCCTCACCATCATCATGTACAATATAAGGCAAACAAAAGCAATGAAGATGAGGTGGCTACCAGAGAAGTATAAACTTATCGGGCTAGTAGCCAGTGACGATGACACCAGGAACCAATTAACTTGAAGATTTGTCATTGTCATTTGTTCTTAATGGGGCATGGCCACCAGACTAATTAATAATTTGGGTGAGGGTGGTCTCAGCAGTTGGGCTATAAGTGTGGGCAGTTGGGTTGTTCATATTAGAGTGAGCATCGTGCATTAGTGTTAAACTCTCCAAGACAAACATTTTGGAGGCTTGCTGGAGAAAGTTGTGGGACAACGAATATGGTTATTTCCATTTTACTAACGGGTGTTCTATTTATGTCTATGCTCACAACACACAGTAGCTGCGATAGCTCACAGCAAACAGTAGCTGCGATAGCTCACAGCACACAGCAGCTGCGATAGCTCACAGCAAACAGCAGCTGCGATAGCTCACAGCACACAGTAGTCAGTTCATTCAACTGAGACCAGTGAATACATTTACAGTACGACTCTTCAAAAGGAAATGTTAAAAAAAGGTGTACTATTTTTACGTGGACCAGATTGAATACACTAAGAGTAAAGTGCGCTGATGTGCAGACATTATAGACAGAATTAGTTGTCAGCCATTCTGTTCTCCCATCACACATTTAATGGTTGCAACCCATGTTTCGCGAGGACAAAGCCAATGTCCCACACTGTCCAGAACTTAAAGGATACCTATTCTGAACCTGATAGTCACTCTATAGCAAAAAAGGGCAATCCGAACAGCACAATTAACAGATAAAACACGTTTATTATTGCGTAAACTCTCATTTGTGATACCCCACGTCTCGTTCTTAGAAGAGCGTAAACGACTACCGCTCCCGTTACACATCCTTTATTCAATGGCCGGGTTTAATGTTATCGTAAAATAAACGCCAAATCGCTTGGAAGCACATTAGCACATTAGCACCAGGTGTTATTGAGGTTATTCTCAGTGCTGCTGTTTTTATTGTTGTACCCGAATTAACGCAACAACTGACATAACAAGATATTTAGTTATATTAATAAGTACACGCGTACTGTGTGACGGCGAGAGGTAGCTGACAAGAAATTCGATTTAGTTCCCTCAGCCCGCTCACGAGTATTTAGTGAACTGCTGGATTGATGTACACACCATTAGTGTTGTCAGTTGTAAGTGTTCTGATAAATCGATATTGTAGCAACTCACACAAAGCTTTGTTTGTCAACTGTGGCTACTAAAGACGGCCTGACCGTACAGCGGCCAAGCAGCAGCGAGGTCAGAAAGGACTTAATCTTAATCGATTGGATCGGGGTTCCACTTCACGTGCTGCTGTTCAACATTCCGTTCAGTCCAAATGACCACATTTCATTCAGCTATATAAATAGGACAGGACGTTTTCCGCTAGGAGGCGCCAAGGAAACCGATATTAAGCTCCGATCGTAGGCAATATTCAAGGGTGTGTCTTCAATGTTCGGAAGGACCCGATGTTTTTTGCAGCAACATTACCATCTAAAATCACTGAAGACGATCCCGTAGTGGAATATGTAGTTCAATTCAATATCTTTACTCCGGACTCAACAGAGCTCATCCATACACACACACACACACACACACACACACACACACACACACACACACACACACACACACACACACACACACACACACACACACACACACACACACACACACACACACACACACACACACACACACACACACACACACACACACACACACACACACACACACACACACACACACACACACACACACACACACACACACACACACACACACACACACACACACACACACACACACACACACACACACACACACACACACACACACACACACACACACACACACACACACACACACACACACACACACACACACTCTGATCATACCATATGTTACTGCACAAAATAAAAGCAGACATTAAAATAATACATAGTAATGAGCTGCAGAGTAAACAATTATATACAGTTGTTTCTGTCACATATATAACAACTTGTACCAGTGTTTGCGAATTCTTCATGAAAAACGCAAGCTAGTGATTACTATATCCCTGATAATATAATTAGATGAACTATCTAATCTACACATAAATCTATATACTAAGTTTCTAATTACAGATTGACAACATTGTACATCAAACAGAGTGCATAAAAAAACGGGTGCTTTCATATTTAGATAAGCCAAGAAATAATGTTTAAATATTATGATATGCAATGCGTATTCTATTTATAGTATACTTTTTGTATTTCCACCATAACTGAACAGAATACATTGGTGAACAATATGTACGGAACAATGTAAGCTTCACATATATGGAACACATGTAACATTTACGTAAGATAAAATTGCCTTGCACAAATAAAGTTCTGCGTTGTTTGTTGATATTCGCATCATCAGAAAGATCCTCGGCGATATAATGCCGAAGGTATTTATATGTATCCACCACATTAAGAATAATCCCATTCAACTTAAAGTCAAGAATAGTACACCCTTTCAAGATGTTTTATCTGAATATCACGATAGCACTCTTTTTTGCAATACATTTAACATCATGACTTATTCCAAATTATCACATTCATACAATAATTGACGTAGTCCAGCTGAAGATGGTGCTATCAATATAAGTCATCAGCATACATTATGTCCATTCACATTACAATCAACATTACATAGTTTAAGTTGTTCACTCAATTCATCTACACAGACTTTGAATAAGTAAGGGGGTAGCATCCCCCCTTGTCCAACACCATTAGTTACTTTTAATTTAACAGAATCTATATCACCCCACCTAATACACATGGTCTGGTTTTTATACCAGTAAGTCAATACGCGTAATATATATCATGGAACACCCCTTTCATTAAGTTTCTTAAAAAGTCTTATGTGGTTTACTCTATCAAATACCTACTGGCATCAATAAAACGTACAAATAACCTACCGTTGAGTGATCTATATAAATAAATGACATATCTACACTGATCCGTTCCATGTTTCTTCGTAAAACCAAATTGGTTAGGATTAGTATCCATGTACATTTAAATTTTGTCTAAAATAATTATTTCAATAAGTTTGCTAAACACATTAGCTAGCGCAATTGGACGGTAATTGTCTTTAGATGACGTTTTACCTGCTTTATCTTTAATTACAAATGATCACAGTTATATAGTTATATAAGTTTTAGTGGAAATAAAAATGGTGACGTTCTGTCCGTAAGGAAATCCGTAGGAAAAGATAATGTTTTATTGAAAGATAAACCACAGTTGTGAAGCACTTTGTGGTGATAATTTCCCAACTAAATCAAGCTAACATGGAGAAATGGAGATGCGCCCGACCGCCCCACGCACGCCCATCTGCACTCACGCATTACTCGTCATATTTGGTGACTTTGTAGCGTGTGTGATTCATACCGACTATGCCTTTCTACCTGTCCTCAAACTGGCTCGTTGGCGGCGACTATGTTGATGAAATCGCAGTAATGGACAAAGTGGCGCGCGTTGTCCTCACCTATCTCCCGTGGCCGCGCCAGTTGACACTTGAACCACCATTAACACGATATTTAATGGCGTCTCGTTGTACAAAGCAGAACATATATTAATTCAATTTCTATTCGCTGGTATTTACGTTGTGTACCCTTCATTTGGCGAATTGCCACATGGGAATTCGTTAATAAAGTTCGGAAAGTTCGAAGTGACCTTATACTCAGTGACAAACCCCACGGCCCATTAATGCGCGTGTGGCCAGTAACCTCCACAAAACATGATCGATCGAAGGTAAACTGGGAGAATATGAAGAAAAGACATTTTAGTAAACGATCAGTGACGCATTCTATATATTTGTATTGAATACTGGGAAATTAATAGAAGTTGTCAGACTAATGATGAATGTCGACGAACCGATGTAGAGGTTTAGAAGGCGTGGTAGTGGTAGTGGTAGTGTCTCTTGTGTTGTCTCTCACAAACATAAAGGTCGTTTAGTATTCATCCGAACAGTTTCTTGTTCTGCCAGTCTGCAAGGCTTACGACGACGACATCAGTTATTCGTTGAACGCTATTTGCGATGACGTCAACTTTTGCTTGGGATAGGCCTTCGATGTTGAGCTGCAATACGCGGATAGTCTGACCTAATGGACAGTTTGAGTTGCCTTGAATATTAGCACCCTGCTCATTTATGCTGCTCCTCTGTGAGCGGTGAGCACAACACACACATTTATTTAAAAGTAAATTAAAATGTTAAATTGTAATATCAAATTAACAATTAAATTACATCAATTAAATGATTAATCAACAAACATACGCCACACTGACCAATATATCTCATATACCTGTGGTTTATACATTGGCAGACACGCACACACACGCACACGCGCACGCGCACGCGCGCGCGCGCACGCACACGCACACGCACACGCACACGCACACGCACACGCACACGCACACGCACACGCACACGCACACGCACACGCACACGCACACGCACACGCACACGCACACGCACACGCACACGCACACGCACACGCACACGCACACGCACACGCACACGCACACGCACACGCACACGCACACGCACACGCACACGCACACGCACACGCACACGCGCACGCGCACGCGCACGCGCACGCGCACGCGCACGCGCACGCGCACGCGCACGCGCACGCGCACGCGCACGCGCACGCGCACGCGCACGCGCACGCGCACGCACACGCGCACGCACACGCACACGCACACGCACACGCACACGCACACGCACACGCACACGCACACGCACACGCACACGCACACACACACACACACACACACACACACACACATACACCTGTCTTATCAAAACAAGTCCCTTCGTCTTTTCTACAAGTCACTTGGATTGGATGTTTTCAGTGTGTCTATCAACCCATGTCGACAATGATTGCACCCATGTCGACAATGACTCCACTCATGTCGAAAATGACTCCAACCATGTCGACAATGACTCCACCCATGTTGACAATAACTGCACCCATGTCGACAATGACTGCACCCATGTCGACAATGACTGCACCCATGTCGACAATGACTGCACCCATGTCAACAATGAGTGCACCCATGTCGACAATGACTCCAACCATGTCGACAATGACTTCAACCATGTCGACAATGACTCCACTCATGTCGACATGGGTGCATCGACTATGACTGCACTCATGTCGACGATGACTGCTCTCATGTCGACGATGACTGCTCTCATGTCGACAATGACTGCACCCATGTCGACAATGACTCCACTCATGTTGACAATGACTCCAACCATGTCGACAATGACTCCACCCATGTCGACAATGACTCCAACCATGTCGACAATGACTCCAACCATGTCGACAATGACTCCACCCATGTCGACAATGACTCAAACCATGTCGACAATGACTCCAACCATGTCGACAATGACTCCACCCATGTCGACAATGACTCCACCCATATCGACAATGACTCCACCAATGTCGACAATGACTTCACCCATGTCGACAATGACTTCACTCATGTTGACAATGACTCCAACCATGGTGACAATGACTCCACCCATGTCGACAATGACTCCAACCATGTCGACAATGACTTCAACCATGTCGACAATAACTCCACCCATGTCGACAATGACTGCACCCATGTCGACAATGACTGCACCCATGTCGACAATGACTCCAACCATGTCGACAATGACTCCACCCATGTCGACAATGACCCCAACCATGTCGACAATGACTCCACCCATGTCGATAATGACTCCAACCATGTCGACAATGACTCCAACCATGTCAACAATGACTCCACCCATGTCGACAATGACTCCACCCATGTCGACAATGACTCCAACCATGTCGACAATGACTCCACCCATGTCGACAATGACTCCACCCATGTCGACAATGACTCCACCCATGTCGACAATGACTCCACTCATGTCGACAATGACTCCACTCATGTCGACAATGACTCCAACCATGTCGACAATGACTCCAACCATGTCGACAATGACTCCAACCATGTCGACAATGACTCCAACCATGTCGATAATGACTCCACCCATGTCGACAATGACTCCACCCATGTCGACAATGACTCCAACCATGTCGACAATGACGCCACCCATGTCGACAATGATGTCGACAATGACCACTGCAGAAGGTCTTACAAGATGGCGGACTACTGCTGGTGCATCCATGTATCATGTAGAAATGTGGATAACTAGTGTCTTTTTGGGGAAAACTGGGCACCCCTTTTTGAGGGTCTATATCTAGATGGTGGTGTATTGGCTCGCGCACCACCCGATGTCAGCAGCACCCGAGTTTTCTAAGGTGGTGTCAGTAATAGACCCGGAATGCAAGGTGGCAAAAGCTGATTCTTCTTGTAAGTAGTGAAAAACTGTCGCCGATAATTTAATTTGAAATGATGTGCATGTTAACTTAAAAAGTAACATAAACTGTTTGAACTTAAATTTTTTGATAACTAATAAACAATGAGTGAGCCTCAGCGTGTGCGGTCCACCCGAGGACGGTTTCGGTTTGATTCTGTGCTTTGTAATCTTATTATTTTTAGGGATAAATAATTGATGGGCAGTATTTGTTATATAATTTGGCTAGTATTTCGACAAGGCGTACCGAGGCTATCCAGATCATCACGACGGCTCTAGCACCCGCACTATATCGATGATCAAATCGACGTGCTTATAGAGGTGTCTATGCCTTCGCTTTGCTGGCCAACCATCATGACGGCAGTTGTTTGGCAAGGTTTGTTGCCTTGGCAAATATAATGCTGGCTCTCCTTGTCATACCAACGTAGGCACCAAGTCTTAGGTTTACCCGTAAGTATTAATTATTTCCTAAAGGTTGGTGGTTTTACGGGCGTAGTATATATTCCTTACGGCACTGTACGTTTTGAACAAGGTTTTACGGGCGTAGTATATATTCCTTACGGCATTCTACGTTTTGAACAAGGTTTTACGGGCGTAGTATATATTCCTTATGGCATTCTACGTTTTGAACAAGGTTTTACGGGCGTAGTATATATTCCTTACGGCACTGTACGTTTTGAACAAGGTTTTACGGGCGTAGTGTATATTCCTTACGGCACTGTATGTTTTGAACAAGGTTTTACGGGCGTAGTATATATTCCTTACGGCACTGTACGTTTTGAACAAGGTTTTACGGGCGTAATATATATTCCTTACGGCACTGTACGTTTTGAACAAGGTTTTTTGCATTACTTGATACGACCCGCAATTGCCAAATGGCATCTCGCCGCCGCCCCTGTAAATCAGACAGAAAATATGAATTGGATGAGATAGTTAATATATTTTCAAAATTGCTTACGCGGCGCCTGAAATTCAGGTTTAGTAACTAAATTATACAAATATAATCTTATTTTAGGTGATATGTTTCAATGAATAAAAATGGGTCTAAATTAGCCAATTTTCCCGGGCCACCCAAGACGTCTGGTTTCTCCAAAAACGCACCCCCTCAAAATGAACTATGCTACTAGCCTGACTAGTAATCATCAACAGCGTAGGATAAGATATGGTTGGATCTGTTTTGGAAGAAACCACAAAAACTACGACGACAAATGTCCACTCTACCTCAAAAGTACAGTTTTTAATCAATGCATCTAATGAATTATAACATATATTGGATGAGAAACATATGGATGAGAAAGACGGGAATGACGAAACAGATCAACAATGATCTAAAGGGACATGGAAAGAAAAATGCTAAGCATCAAACAAAAAGATAAAACACCACTGTGCTGTCATCAGAAGGAGAACAAAAGTAAGAAATAATAAATTATATAATGAAAACCAAGTGGAAATGGGCAGGTAACATAGCGAGAATGCAAGAAAAAAATGGAAAAGTGCAGGAGACGCACCGATGAGACGATGAGACGATGGTGCAATGATACAATCAATAATAAACGTCCTTGCCCAGTAGTCGCTGGTCAGCGTCGCCCGACGGCCCGAAGTAACCACCGAAGTGACCACTCGGCGTTGGCTGCAAGAGTCTGACAGAACGACGCAATTTATGGGGTCACTCGTCTCTGTCCACGGACAGTCACACAAAGTGGACAATCGCCTCATCTGTCACGATTGACGTCATTGGGGCTGTCCTCCCACTTGATGGAATACGGGTGCAGAAGACAGCTACAAGTGTCTTCCAATGTCACAAAGAACTGGCATTATAAGGCAGCAAATAGGAAAGTATGATCGATTAGATATGCAACGATTTTAATGACACACTCCGTCCCCGACACAAACCCAAGACGCGCCGTCACACTTCGCTTACGCGCACAAACAACTGCTTGTTGACGTCAGCTATTTCCTTTGGCAAATTTCAATACTTAATCAATCTTGGACCACACACAGATGATACACTTACGGCTTATGTACACACATGTCATCTGGAGCTGGTTGTATCTTATGATAATCTTGTCAACTCAAAAGTTCGAAATATGATAAGCCCATGTAAATGACGGAATTTGGATCAAATGTTGATAAACATCTTTCTGTCAATCTATGCACCATAATATCGTACACATGGCGACGTCAGCCATTGCGACTCTGGTAACACGGCAACGTAGTCATTCTCTTTATGCGAGTGAGTTATTCTGTCTCAAACAAAACAGCCTCTAAGTCCTACTTCTTACTGAGAGCCTCTAAGTCCTACTTCTTACTGAGAGCCTCTAAGTCCTACTTCTTACTGAGAGCCTCTAAGTCCTACTTCTTACTGAGAGCCTCTAAGTCCTACTTCTTACTGAGAGCCTCTAAGTCCTACTTCTTACTGAGAGCCTCTAAGTCCTACTTCTTACTGAGAGCCTCTAAGTCCTACTTCTTACTGAGAGCCTCTAAGTCCTACTTCTTACTGAGAGCCTCTAAGTCCTACTTCTTACTGAGAGCCTCTAAGTCCTACTTCTTACTGAGAGCCTCTAAGTCCTACTTCTTACTGAGAGCCTCTAAGTCCTACTTCTTACTGAGAGCCTCTAAGTCCTACTTCTTACTGAGAGCCTCTAAGTCCTACTTCTTACTGAGAGCCTCTAAGTCCTACTTCTTACTGAGAAAATAAAAGTCTCTTTACGTTTTGGACGACACATGTGAAATTCGCATTTGAAGACACGGACATTTATTGTTGGAAAAGCGCACGTAACATACACCATCTTAATTCTCTTATTTACTTCATGTGCGTGAACACAACGTTTCTTTATGTAAACTCCATTTACTCCTAAATACTGCGGGTATTGCAAGTACATATGACATTAGTCTTGTAATAAAAAGTGTAAGAATAATTTACACAAGTTCTAGCAATAAGCAATGCCATGGTTCCCATTGCTTACGAACCCTGGATTTGACGACTTGTCCAGGCGCAGTTTGTTCCACCGAATCATGTTTTTACAACCACTACCGTCTAAGACATTAGCGTTAGGAGTGGGCGGAAACAGCACGACATTAATGGATGGTGTGGTCAGTAAGTTAATAAACCTTGTGGCCTTTGAATGTACCTCACGTCGCGTTAGGGGCTTCAAGACTACACACATTGTGTAATGGACATTTTATATACCGCTCTCATTGACGTCATACGAATGAGAGTTTTGTAGTCGCACTACCAAGTACATGAGAAACTCTGGTGTGTTTTCGTGTGGATGCACGGCCGCGGTAATACTCAACCGCCATACGTCTCAAAGATCCGGGATGGGTCCTCTTATGTGTACATGTAGGTGATGCGTATCACCATGTAGCGTCGTTTTATGTGCACACGTAGTTGATGTGTAGCATATTCTTATGTGTACATGTAGTTGATTTATATCATCATGTAGTGTCTTCTTATATGTGCACGAAGTTGGTGTGTATCATTACGTAACAGCTTCTTGTGTGTACATGTAGTTGATATGTATCATCATGTAGCGTCTTCTTATGTGTACATGTAGTTGATTTATATCATCATGTACTGTCTTCTTATATGTACACGAAGTTGGTGTGTATCATTACGTAACAGCTTCTTGTGTGTACATGTAGTTGATATGTATCATCATGTAGCGTCTTCTTATGTGTACATGTAGTTAATGTGTACCATCACGTAACGCCTTATTGTGTGTACATGTCTTCTTGTGTGTACATGTCTTCTTGTGTGTACATGTCTTCTTGTGTGTACATGTAATTGTTGTGGAACATTGTGTAACTTTTGTTTAGCATCGTTTAGCTTTGTTAATCCGCGACATGTTTACTCCTTGGGGTATTTTACTTACCCTGCCAGAGAAGCCAAGTAGAGCAACCGAAGTAGTTTTTAACGCCCGGGCATCACATATTACCAGTTTGCTACCCGTATGCCAATCGATGAGCGAGGTGACGATTTGCACCAGCAGTTTTGAGGATTATGACATGTAATACATGCACAGTGTAGCTGACATGTAAGACATGCACAGTGTAGCTGACATGTAATACATGCACAGTGTAGCTGACATGTAATACATGCACAGTGTAGCGACTGGTTGGTAGCACCTCACTGTAAGTGAAGGAAGAATCCCTTGCGCATGAAATGACAATCTGATTAGTTTAGGCAACGGTAGTATTTACGGCAATGCAAAAAAGTTTCTGCTCACACAACCTGTGGAACCTATGGTTTAGAATATATTAAGGGTCACACATATAGTGTCACACACATAATATCACAAACATAGTGTCACACACATAGTGACCACCAAAGTTGTCTTACCATTACATCAACCTGTACCAACAACGGAAGACGTAGCATTATGACACGTAAAGTCATAAGCATATTTTAAAATTTAAATGTTCATCTGTTTCCGCCTCCGACAATACACGTGTATTTAAATAGACAGGAGAACGTCAAGTACAAGGCGATTTAAATAGAGGTGTTCTCGAAGGCTTTGTTTGTGCACGTGGTTGAATGCGATGGACATTTATGTGATCCTCACGGATCTTCAGACACAGGAGGAGTCGGGCGGGCCATAATTTAGTCAGTCTACCTGAACTGCGTTGCCATTTAGAAAGAGCGCCAATATATTGCCGTAGAACAAGGGGAGGTGTCGGTGCGTTATTTTGCTGCCACGGTTACTGCGTGTGGAATACCTTCACTCTTCGGGTGTTTGTAGTGTCACATTAGTCAACCATTACTTTGACACTGCCACCCAGCATGCAAGAACATCGAATCTTCTTAACAATATCAGTAGATTATGTACACATTTACACTTCTATTCCATCTGGTTCTGTTGGCGAAGAGGCACTGACCGCGTATTATTGGACGTTTACCATTCTGCTTTCTTTATTCTCGATACCAGAACATCCTTAGTTTGAACAACCAACGATTTGTGTCAAATTAAGAAAACACTTAATATTCATGTGATCAACTATAAACAGCCAAATCGTTATTAGACGCCGCGTTATTTAAATGCGCACCGTTTGCCCCCCAGTGCTAATCAAGTCTGCTCACTTCAAGTCTACGACACTAACGATCAATACTGCATTATGGCTCTTTGTAATCTCGTATTATTTTGAGTCTACATGTAGATCTCGTATTTCTGCACATGGCTACACCCTTTTAGTGAGTGGAAGCTGCTATCTTAAATGAGTCACCATCATAGGAAATAAATGTCAGCTATATAGACTGTTATTACCTTTATTTGTTTGATATCATTTAGACTATGTTAAACATGCAATCCCGACACCCAGCTACCGTTCCATCGGCCAAGACACAATGGGCCAGCGAAGCACCAGCGGGCCACCCCATAAGAACAACGGCGCGAGTTCGCACCGGGTGGACATTTACGAGCGTCATTCTCTTAAAAACGGTCAATGTATTTTTCTGACGTTATTCGTTGCATATTTATGGGAGCCCTAAAATACCTGGCGATCTGTGTGTGTTCAACAGACCTCCAGGTAGACATCATTACGGTGGACTAGCACATCCACCCTCGGGTTAAGGCATGGATCCCTGCCTATGTTGAGTAAAGGCTCACATCCTGCATCCTAATGGTTCCCGCCATGCGTTCTAGCGGCTTCCATCGTGCATCCTAATGGTTCCCGCCATGCGTCCTAGCGGCTTCCATCGTGCATCCTAATGGTTCCCGCCATGCGTCCTAGCGGCTTCCATCGTGCATCCTAATGGTTCCCGCCATGCGTCCTAGCGGCTTCCATCGTGCATCCTAATGGTTCCCGCCATGCGTCCTAGCGGCTTCCATCGTGCATCCTAATGGTTCCCGCCATGCGTCCTAGCGGCTTCCATCGTGCATCCTAATGGTTCCCGCCATGCGTCCTAGCGGCTTCCATCGTGCATCCTAATGGTTCCCGCCATGCGTCCTAGCGGCTTCCATCGTGCATCCTAATGGTTCCCGCCATGCGTCCTAGCGGCTTCCATCGTGCATCCTAATGGTTCCCGCCATGCGTCCTAGCGGCTTCCATCGTGCATCCTAATGGCTCCCATCATACATACTAACGGATCCCATCATGCACCCTAACGGCTCCCATCATGCATCCTAAGGGTTCCCATAATCCATCCTAATGATTCCCGTTATGCGTCCTAACGGCTCCCATCATACATCCTACTGGCTCCCATCATGCACCCTAATGGCTTCCATCATGCACCCTAATGGCTCCCATCATGCATCCTACTGGCTCCCATCATGCACCCTAATGGCTTCCATCAAACATCTCAACACTAATAACCACCTATTTGGCGTATCATAGCCAACGTATTTGTCGACCAATATCGTGTTTTACATATATACCTTACAGTCTTCTTTGCAGTCCAAAATGCTAAAGTAAAAAAGTTGTTATATGTATGTGTGTGGGCGGAGGGGGTGCGCGCGTGTGTTTGTGTGTACGTGCGTGCGTGCGTGTAGGCATGTACGCATGCACGCACCCATGCATGCGTACAGTAAAATTACATGCAGGTAATGTATGATGTTTGATGTCGATGTGCATCTACTCTCTGCTCATCGCGGCATTTTAATGCTATAAACAGCGTCATACATCTCTCTTGGAAGACATATTAGTAAACTGTATTGTTGATAGTTATCGATGTGTTAGTCTAAAGAAAGCTGTGTCCAGTTTAATCCATCTAAATGTGTATTAACATCTTGAATCGGGCCGGGGCATGCCGTATATTAGTATGATTCTCAGCGATTTACCATAATTTATAGTGACATTAGGCATAACGATGGCGAATCAGTAAAGTAACACATTGCACGTCCGTTGTTGAAAAACAAAAGCTGCTGACGAGTTGCGTTCACCGGTCGATGAATTAAAGCGCGGACAACAAACATTCATCTTACATACACGAGAGTGGCTATGTCAACATGTATCGAGCGGGTCATCAATTAGAGATACTCCGGGGTTCTTTCGCCGATGTAGACGACTGAGGAAAGCCGGACATTTGCCAGATGCTGACTACGCCGAGCCATTGTTATCAGTGATGATTTGTTTACGTGTTCGTGCGCCGTCTGTCTGTGCAATACGTGCAATCTCACGAAACCCACGCACACGACTGTGTGCAGTATGCGTGCAGTTTGCGTGCCTGCGTGCAGTCTGCGTGCAGTCTGACTAAAAAAGGACACGAATCCAACAAATGTGTCGTTGCTTTAAATTATGTATAGGACCTTTGTATTACACCAGTTTATGTATCTGACCTTTGTATTACACCAGTTTATGTATCTGACCTTTGTATTACTCCAGTTTATGTATCTGACCCTTGTATTACTCCAGTTTATGTATCTGACCTTTGTATTACACCAGTTTATGTATCTGACCTTTGTATTACTCCAGTTTATGTATCTGACCTTTGTATTACTCCAGTTTATGTATCGGACCCTTGTATTACTCCAGTTTATGTATCGGACCCTTGTATTACTCCAGTTTATGTATCTGACCTTTGTATTACTCCAGTTTATGTATCGGACCCTTGTATTACTCCAGTTTAAGTTTCATATGTGTTACTCGTCTGCTCATCGAAAAGCGGGAAACATCCCAGAAAAGCGGGAAACATCCCAGAAAAGCGGGATATATACTCCTCCGCTCTCGTCTATTTGTGTTGTTTTTACGGGGTCACCATTTTGATTTGCCGTTCTCAATTGCGGTGAAAGCATATGCGATAAAATGTGAAATCACTTGAGACCATAGTAATAACATGTCCCTCGAACGGCCTCGCGTGCAACAGATACATCTATTTTACCGTAAAAAAATTATGAAACTTACAAAAAGCTGGAAATTTCATTAAAAAAGCGGAAAGCGGGACAACGCGAAAGCAGTAATATTGACACCTGATATTTCGAAACCTTTACCTATGTCATATTTCTAGTATTTTCGTGTTCTACCCATTAAAAGCGTTAGCTATATACGTATGATGGTATAACAGTATACGTTTGTATGACAGGTTAAATGAATGTGTCGTGTTCGTAACGGTTAGCGTGTCGTAATTGTGTGTTTCATGTCATTCATTCGGTCCAATAAACCATTCGTGCCCTCTCGGCCACTTTCCTTGTAATCTTTCTTCTATTGTAAGATTCAGACGACCTTCACTTCTCGCGATGTGTCTTTCAGTTGTCTGTCTCCATCTCATGTGTCATCATTTTCCATACCCACATTTCAATGCTTTCCAAGCGTTTTATGCTATTGCTTCTTGTTGTCCGTGTCTCTGCGGCTTCTTGTTGTCCGTGTCTCTGCGGCTTCTTGTTGTCCGTGTCTCTGCGGCTTCTTGTTGTCCGTGCCTCTGCGGCTTCTTGTTGTCCGTGTCTCTGCGGCTTCTTGTTGTCCGTGTCTCTGCGGCTTCTTGTTGTCCGTGTTTCTGCGGCTTCTTGTTGTCCGTGTCTCTGCGGCTTCTTGTTGTCCGTGTTTCTGCGGCTTCTTGTTGTCCGTGTCTCTGCGGCTTCTTGTTGTCCGTGTCTCTGCGGCGTCTTGTTGTCCGTGTCTCTGCGGCTTCTTGTTGTCCGTGTCTCTGCGGCTTCTTGTTGTCCGTGTCTCTGCGGCTTCTTGTTGTCCGTGTCTCTGCGGCTTCTTGTTGTCCGTGTCTCTGCGGCTTCTTGTTGTCCGTGTTTCTGCGGCTTCTTGTTGTCCGTGTCTCTGCGGCTTCTTGTTGTCCGTGTCTCTGCGGCTTCTTGTTGTCCGTGTCTCTGCGGCTTCTTGTTGTCCGTGTCTCTGCGGCTTCTTGTTGTCCGTGTCTCTGCGGCTTCTTGTTGTCCGTGTCTCTGCGGCTTCTTGTTGTCCGTGTCTCTGCGGCTTCTTGTTGTCCGTGTCTCTGCGGCTTTGAGTACTATGAGTGTTTAACTGCTAATTTTATTCATTCGTTTTGTAAATAGTTGTTGTATTTCGTTGTTGTATTTCGTTGTTGTATTTCGTTGTTGTATTTCGTTGTTGTATTTCGTTGTTGTATTTCGTTGTTGTATTTCGTTGTTGTATTTCGTTGTTGGTGAAGACGATCGTTGCTATGACTATCATCACCTTGACATCTTTATCACACTGACCATTTGGCCACATTGATATGTTGGACAGCCGATTAAAGTAGTGATCGAGTCTAGCATCAGCAGCCCCTTCTAATACGACCACAGTGATTATCTACAAACTGCACAGGCCGCACAAACTGCCACGTAAATAACGCTGAGCAGGTAGAACATGATACTTTCCAGTATCGTTCTATTTACCGCCTCTCTCTATAATGAACATTTATCACTCGAATGTTGCCTGCTTTACGAAGGTTTTATCGTGTTTAATATGTATAATGAGTGTGCATGATAGGATCGCGACACGTCTGTCGTCACCATAGTTTTTCTGTGTAAAGTGCGACCCATAAAGCCCAGAACCGTCTATGTTGTCGTGGTTTTCCTTTGAGGAAACAATTCGTTTCCCTGCATTCGTGCGTGCGTAGGTTGTGCTTAGGTTGTGTTTAGGTGCACATATGTCACAGAAGAAATGTCTCATTTATAATGTGTCACAAAGGATTTACATGGAAAATGGCTGCCTTTATTCGGGTAGCTTTGACAGCGATACACTTGGATGAAGCTTGAGCGGACATCGTCACCCACGTATCGACAGTTATTGTCGAAGAAATGACGGCTGCAGGGGGAGGTGACCATCGACGCCGTCCAATGAGCTCACGGGGTTGAGCCCCATTAATTTATAGGTGGCGTTTGACACACCTTGCACGGCGGTAAGCAACAATAGGACATGACGTGCGAGACAACGAAGTCACCAATGGAACGCCTTTATAAGGCGCGACAAGGATGTCGGGCCGCAAGTAGGGTGCGAAACCCTGACGCGACGTTCAAGAGAAACATTCCTGAACATTTCTTCTGGGTGCCGAGTTTTCACGGTAAGTGGTGCTTGTTATTTTTTCATGTTCGGTGCACTAATCATATTTTAAAAATAAAACACAATAGGCAAGAGCCAAATGCGATGTTATGCGAAGCTTAGAATAAACTTAAAATGGAAACCTGAGTGCGGAACGGAAAGGTAGAAGACTAGAACGTCGGATTGTCAATCGAGAGGCCCCCTGTTCGAATCTACCTACTGTCGTTAGCAATTTGACTCCACTTTGCCTGAGTTTTTCGGGAGAGACATTAAAAGTCGTTTGTCCCTTCTGCCTGGTGTCTATGCCAGGGGAAAGTTCCCACCCAGGGAAATGGAAAAAAACCCGTCGTTGACCCCCAGAGTCAATGGTCTCGATCTACAAAAATCGACCCGGGCGCCGCATTAGCTGCTGCCAGAACATTTGTTCCGATACTGGAGTACCGGCTCTCTATAAGACCACACATTATTATTATTATCGAATGCTTCACCGAATCATATTGGTGTTGTCGTTATAATATTTGTTGCGAATATAATTTATTTCAACGTTTTTTTATAAACATCACCATGATTCGGAATCTACAAAGCCAGGGTGTGTCGTCGTAACTACGACCGCAAAAATCGTTTGCTAGAAACCCGACCGGGCATAGTTTTGCTAGAGCTTTCTGAAAGTAATAAAACTGCGGCCGCGTCGGACTAACTTTGTGCTTTTGACTTTGATCTCTCCGTCGGCATCCGCATAGTTGCTTTTATTTATGGCACATTTTGTGAGTCTGTTCGCGCGTTTATGAGGACATTTAAACGACACATAAATAGTTCGCATCGAATGCCTCTATTCGGTGACACTCCTGAATTCAACCGCACGTTTCTTTTCACGAACTTTAGTAGCCGACTAGGATATATTAAAGGTGCTCTGCTTAACTTATTTTTGTCAAATTAATGCTTACAAAACTCCATTTAAGTAAATGTTAATGCTCTAAATGTTCATGTGTAATAATTACGCATTTGCGATTAACAGGAATTGTTAGAAAACGGGGTAAATCCCACGAACGTCAGAACATTTGATTAGTAACTAAGTTGCACAAGCATTAAATTATTTTGAAACTAGTTCATTAAATTTATGAACTTCGTTGTTCTTTCGAGAATTCAAAGCTTTTTGTAATGTATGTGGTTAGTAGCCAATAACTGCTGTGACGTTCTGTGTGGTATTTAATACACAAGGAGTTATGCAATTAAAACTGCATTTGTATCTATTTTAGAAAAAGAGTATTAGCTCGGCTAACGACGGCTATGGATAACGTCATCAGCTGGTTGCTGGTAGCGGTGCTCGCTGCCAGCTTCATGCCGGCCATGCAACAAGAATGTAAGTCAACTTAACGTATTTATTGCAAATATTTAAATAATTAAGATTGTCATAGCCAACTTTTCTTGTCTACAGTATGTGTCGGTCGTTAATTTAAGTTTTTCGATCAAACTGTTCATTCGTGCAAACATAAGGCCTAAGTAATTAATTAAGTAGCTTCACTTGGTTGCTTCCCAGATTAGTCGAGTTGTATTGGAGTGAACAGGTCTGCCAGGGGTTGAAGGGTAAGGCGCTTTGAGAGGTTTTAAAACTTGTTGATACCGTCGGTCGGTCGGTCGTGCCTCAATTCTAACCGCTGTGTGGCTTGCTGCGACAGTTTGTGAGTCTGGCAATACGGAGGTGAAGACAAGATGGTTGTTCACGCAAGACATGACATGTACGCAACTAATTGGTGGCGTATCGGATGTGTACAACGAGGTTTTCCGCTACGACTGTCAGTGGGCGCTGCAGCTCGACTCACCGCCTCACTCCGTCGAGAAGTCGTACGTAACCAACTGCTTCGTCATGAAGAACGGCACTGTCAAGTACCGTGCCAAGGTCTGCTGCAATGGTACGTATTCACGCCAGTCTACTGGCACACACGCACACACGCGCACACGCACACACGTACACACGCACATACGCACCTGCTCGCTAATATGCACACCCACGCACACACGCACGCACGCACGCACGCACGCACGCACGCACGCACGCACACGCGCACTCACATTTGCACACACGCGCATGAACCCACAAATGCACACAAATATACAACGCGCTTGCGCGAGCGAAAGTACGCGCGTTCGCTCACTCCCACTTCTGAGCCATTCGCCCCCCTCTACCCTCTACCCTATACCCGCTAAGTATGTTGACCTCCGCCTGTGTCAGTCGCACCATGTTACTATGTTAAACGCGCGCACACGCACACGCACATGTGCACACACACACACACACACACACACACACACACACACACACACACACACACACACACACACACACACACACACACACACACACACACACACACACACACATATGCATATACATGCACGCATGCGCATACAAACATACTTACGTGCGCATGCGTGTCACTGCCGAATTGTCATGTAACTTGTCTAAGTTGTCTTCCTCCTGTTCTTCGTTCCTCGTCCGCCGCTCTCGGCACTGCACGAACTGTGATGACGACATTGCACTGAGTGTATTCGCATTGTGCCAACTGTGGTGAGGTAATTGCGCCAAATGCGGTGATGTGATTACATTGAATGTAGTGACGTTACTGCACAGACTGTGATGACGTGATTATACCAAATGTGATGATGTGATTAAACCGAATGTGATGACGTGATTGCAATACACCGACTGTGATAAAGTGCACTGAATGTGGTGAAATGACTAAATCGACTGTAGTGAAGTGATTGCACCAGGTTGAATGTGATGACGGGATTGCACCATGCTGAATGTGATAACGCTATTGGCGTGATTGCACGAGGCTGAATATGATGACGTGATTGCACCGACTGTTATGACTTGATTGCACTACACCGAGTGCAGTTACGTGATTGTACCGACTGTGGTGATGTGATTGCACCGACTGTGATGACATCACCATGCCGACTGTGGTGAAGTGATTGCACCTGATGTGGAGACGTGATTGCACCACGCCGACTGTGATGACGTGATTGCACCGACTGTGATGATGTGATTGCGCCGACTGTGGTTGGTGACATGATTGTACCGAATGTGATGACGTGATTGCACCACAACGATTGTTGTGATGTGATTGCACCGACAGTGGTGACGTGTTAGCACCGACTGTGGTAAAGTAATATCACCAACTGTGATTGCAGGCGTAGCAGAAAATAGTTGTTATTCGTGCAACGACCAGGTTGTTCAGAAAGACGCGAATACTGGCCAACGACACACGGAGTACTGCAACTTTTACGCGCCGTCCGTAGAGACGTGCGCGCCAGGAGAGGTTTGTACCACGGACATGTACGGGCATGGCGAGGTGGCGGGTAGCGGACGTGTATGGGCACACCGAGGTGGCAGGTAGCTGACATACACTTGCACGGCGAGGTGGCAGGTAGCGGACATACACTTTGCACGGCGTGGTGGCTGGTAACGGACATACACTTGCACGGCGGGGTGGCGGGTAGCGGACATAAACTTCCACGGCTGGTAGCGGACACACACTTGCACGGCGGGGTGGCGGATAGCGGACATATACTTGCACGGCGGGGTGGCTGGTAGCGGACATACACTTGCACGGCGGTGTGGCTGGTAGCGGACATACACTTGCACGGCGGGGTGGCTGGTAACGGACATACACTTGCACGGTGGGGTTGCGGGTAGCGGACTCGCTCAGACTGCATGACACTCTACCATCACCACTAGTTACCTTTCAAAAATAAATATTGAGCTGATATATAATTAACAATATTATACACTTTGGCTCCTCATTTTCGCAATCATCATCATTATCATCTTCATAGTCATAATAATTGTTATCGTCATCGTCATCGTCACCGTCACCGTCACCGTCACCGTCACCGTCACCGTCACCGTCACCGTCACCGTCACCGTCACCGTCACCGTCACAGTCTCCGTCACCGTCACGTTACAGTTGTCAATGGTATGAGTTGTGTATGTTGTTATTATTACAATTATTTTTTCTATTGATTGTTATTATGCGCCATTATTATTATCTATGTAAACATGTTTAATGACAGTACGATCATCATTTGCATCATTATAACACTAGCACGATCATCAAATCGGGGGTGACATTTTAGGTATGCCAGACGACCTACTCGTACGGTGTTCCCGGCGCCTATCGCCTGTCGGTGTCCAAGAAGTGTGCCCCGAGTGGCGCATGCACAGCGCTCAGCGCCGCCAACACACAGACGTGTCGCAATGGCAAGGAGCCAGCATGCACGTATTGCTGCAGTGGGCCGTTATGCAACTTCCAGACGATTATCCGTAATCTAAGTACGTATGCGGGGGATGAGTAACTGTTGTGTCCTCGCGAGTCTAACTACCGTGTGGTTGGTGCCGTGTAACGGGAGTGGGAGAAGTTATTCATGCTCTGACATCCATGATTCACAACGAGTGTCGTAATCAATGTTCACATTTACTAATACGCATTGAATATTTTAAGACACTTGGTACATTCTTTTGTTATTAGCCAAACTCATTATGAAGAGCGTTGCAATTATTTACTTTTAACCACTACAACGAGAACCGGCATTATTATTATTACTGGCAAAAGTACCGATCGCCGAGACGGGATGATATGGTAGTTCGTACGTGACTGTCACGATGACAATAGTTACAAGATGACACGGTAGTTCGTACGTGACGGTCACGATGACATTAGTTACAAGATGCGACTGTCATGATGACAATAGTTACAAGATGACAAGGTAGTTCGTACGTGACTGTCACGATGACAATAGTTACAAGATGACACGGTAGTTCGTACGTGACTGTCACGATGACAATAGTTACAAGATGACACGGTAGTTCGTACGTGACTGTCACGATGACAATAGTTACAAGATGACACGGTAGTTCATACGTGATTGTCACGTGGCAATTATAGTAACGTCTAGCAACGACTTGCCCTTGTATTACGTAGCTTCGAACAATCGTAGAAAAGACGAACGACGATGTGCGTAAGTAAAAAAAAGTGTCACGACCCGATCGTGGAGTCGTAGATGAGTACGTGAACGCTTGGCGCCAGAGGTGCAAAGCGTCTAAAAGGAGTAGCATCACAATAAACATACATAAATACAAACACATTATTTACCTTACGTTATTTACATTATTGAAAAGGTAAGTTTAACAACATAACAAATAGTATTACAGTGTTTTCGAAAACAGTTGAATGACCACAAAAAGTTTGATATTACAAATTTATAGTGGCGTACAATTTCAGAGCCGATCAACTATAGCGATCCGTGCGTGGGAGTCCGCTGTAAGAATGGCGGAAGTTGTATTGTTGACGCCAGTGCTGACAAAGGCTACCGATGTGTTTGTATGCCGGGAACATGGGGCCCATTTTGCAACAAAGGTGCGTACTCATTGTATTGCTGTAAGTGCTATATTCGTGAGTAGCAACACCAGGTCTAGTAGTAGAGCTAAGTAGAAGCAGTAGCTGTAGCTGTAGCAGTAGCAGTAGCTGTAGCAGTAGCAGTAGCAGTAGCAGTAGCAGTAGCAGTAGCTGTAGCAGTAGCAGTAGCTGTAGCGGCAGCAGTGACAGTGGCAGTGATCGCGGCAGCAGCAAAACAACAACAACAACAACAACAACAACAGCAGCAGCAGCAGCAGTAGCTATAGCAGTAGCAGTGGCAGTGGCAGTGGCAGCGGCAGTGACAGTGACAGCAGTGGCAGCTACTGCTGTTGCTGCTGCTGCTGCTGTTGCTGCTGCTGCTGCTGCTGCTGCTGCTGCTGCTGCTGCTGCTGCTGCTGCTGCTGCTGCTGCTGCTGCTGCTGCTGCTGCTGCTGCTGCTGCTGCTGCTGCTGCTGCTGTTCCCGCAGTCTCCGATTCACACTCTAGCTAGACTGCTATGAAAGTTGCATCATCATATAAATAAATAAATAAATAAATAAATACAATTTAATTTCATATCGTCTTTGTGAACCGAGGAATTTGAATATTGCCAAAGTGTTGATTTTTTTCTTTTAGCAACGTGTAGTATACGTCCGTGTAAGAACAAAGGCCTCTGCCAACGATTGCTGGAAGAGCCCTACTACCAGTGCTTCTGTCGACTCGGCTTCAGGGGGGCTAATTGCACACAAAGTGAGTACTTCATTTATATTAACGCTTTCATGTTTCACATATGTTTTATATATTGTCTTTATTGTGACTGGTAGAATTTGTGTTGTCTATGTGATGACTGATAGACGTTGTCTTTGTAAGTTGTAGTTGTTGTTTGATATTGCTGTACAACAATAGCTCATGATGAATTTGTCCCAAGGTAATATAATTGCTTCTAATGCAGAATACAGCATCTGCAGCGGAGAATATGCAGGTTTCTGTCTGAACGGGGCCACGTGCTACGACCAGGAAGACTTTGGTCTGAGGTGTGATTGCGCAGCCGGGTTCGCCGGGGTCAGATGTGAGCTAAAACGTGAGTGTATCAATGTATTCCCGGCAACGTGACGCCGATCTAGACACACGCCAGTCGCATGCCATCGAAAGCATCAACCGTCAGTGAATAATTGAATTCAATATTGCATTTAAATGTAGTTGTATTTAAACAACCGATGAAAACATGTCACGTTCCTTTTATGTGCTTCCTTGTTGTATGCACCGTCTTTGATGTGCTTCCTTGTTGTATGCACCGTCTTTTATGTGCTTCCTTGTTGTATGCACCGTCTTTTATGTGCTTCCTTGTTGTATGCACCGTCTTTTATGTGCTTCCTTGTTGTATGCACCGTCTTTTATGTGCTTCCTTGTTGTATGCACCGTCTTTTATGTGCTTCCTTGTTGTATGCACCGTCTTTTGTGTGCTTCCTTGTTGTATGCACCGTCTTTGATGTGCTTCCTTGTTGTATGCACCGTCTTTGATGTGCTTCCTTGTTGTATGCACCGTCTTTTATGTGCTTCCTTGTTGTATGCACCGTCTTTTATGTGCTTCCTTGTTGTATGCATCGTCTCTAACGAAAACTTCCTTGTTGTATGCATCGTCTCTAACGAAAACTTCCTTGTTGTATGCATCGTCTCTAACGAAAACTTCCTTGTTGTATGCATCGTCTCTAACGAAAACTTCCTTGTTGTATGCATCGTCTCTAACGAAAACTTCCTTGTTGTATGCATCGTCTCTAACGAAAACTTCCTTGTTGTATGCATCGTCTCTAACGAAAACTTCCTTGTTGTATGCATCGTCTCTAACGAAAACTCACCAATTGCGCATGGCTTGAAGAACATTTATTCATACTTACTTTCAAATTGGTTTTACAGAAAAATGTTACTTCTCCAAATGCGCGCTCTTAGATTCTAAGAGCACGCAGGAGAATGTTTTACTTAGTATCCACAAAAACGTCATAGTGTGAACAAATAACTTTACGTGTAGAATAATTACACCAAACTTGTCGAAAAGCTTCATTTACCTCGCGTAATCCCCAGATCATTTGTATGTTGTTCGATTTTTTGAGCGCGGGATGACAGCTTGGTCAGTATGATGGTACTTTGATGACAGCGTGGTCAGTATGATGGTACTTTGATGGCTTTAGCTGGTGTGTAACATATCGAAATAATGGTACTCGCTCTTACCCATGATTACCCTACATTACATGAAACAACGCGGAATCCGGCAGCAACTGGCTTATAATTCTGATATAGGTTATAGGTCTGTCACCAATTACTAGCGAGTGTGATTAGAATTAATGTAGTTTCACATAGATACACAAACGTACACAAATGCACGCGCTCTTAAATCGTGTTATCAACGTCAACATGGCGGCTTTCAGGTCCGCTGCAGTGCGGAGATCAGAGCCGGTTCTTGAAGATGACCACTAGCGTGAAAAAGTCTAACGTCAACTGCACGGGATCGGATACGGAGGCGGCAACTTTCACCTCTCGCGCATACTACATCAGGAAGTGCGCTTCATTCATGGCGAAACAATTCCAGACAACTTTCAAGGAAGGCACAGATGGCCACATCACTCGTGTCGACTCGGTGTTCGTTAATACGTGTGAACGCGGAGACGTCTACAAGTGGATCAACTACGGCGTGTGTTGCCCTGGTAATACAATCCTCTTTAATGCATTTATATCTGTTCAATCTCGTCCGAACGACGAAACACATGTTTTCATAATATTTAATTGATGTATTTTATATCACTGATTACAACATTACACTATACAATAATTAGCCTCGCAACTACTTTGCATGTAAACAATAACAGTCCGAGGTTACTCTTCTTGATTACCTTCCATTAAAAAATTCTCTTTGTGTGCTGGACACGTTTATAGAACAATGAACCAAGGTGCATAAGTTGCAGTATCTGAGGGAAAGTTTAGTTCACCATTGTCGCATTCGACATCCAACTAAGAAGCTATGTAAACAGCTTTCATCGCCCGACCTGCATTTCAGCGTTCCCACCTCATGAAACATTTCGACGTTCCCACGTCATGAAACATTTCGACGTTCCCACGTCATGAAACATTTCGACGTTCCCACCTCATGAAACATTTCGACGTTCCCACCTCATGAAACATTTCGACATTCCCACCTTATGAAACATTTCGGCGTTCCCACCTCATGAAACATTTCGGCGTTCCCACCTCATGAAACATTTCGGCGTTCCCACCTCATGAAACATTTCGACATTCCCACCTTATGAAACATTTCGGCGTTCCCACCTCATGAAATATTTCGACGTTCCCACCTCATGAAACATTTCGACATTCCCACCTCATGAAACATTTCGGCGTTCCCACCTCATGAAACATTTCGACGTTCCCACCTCATGAAACATTTCGACATTCCCACCTTATGAAACATTTCGGCGTTCCCACCTCATGAAACATTTCGGCGTTCCCACCTCATGAAACATTTCGGCGTTCCCACCTCATGAAACATTTCGGCGTTCCCACCTCATGAAACATTTCGGCGTTCCCACCTCATGAAACATTTCGACGTTCCCACCTCATGAAACATTTCGGCGTTCCCACCTCATGAAACATTTCGGCGTTCCCACCTCATGAAACATGACTTGCCACCAGCTTACCGAACAGCAGATGTTTGATGAATTTGATGTTTTCAGCTTGCTTTTCGGCTCCGTGTCAAAATGGTGGTTGGTGCATCCAAACGAAAGACGACTACGTGTGTCAGTGTCGCTATGGCTACGAGGGCAAAAACTGCGAAAAGAGTACGTTCCGATCACATGCTACGGTGTCCAAATACAGGGTAGTGTCGCCTAATAATGGCACACTATTGTAAGACAGTCAATCGATATGCTTGAAATGTAAACCTTGTGACGATAATGCAATAGCTCGGAACAGTTTGTGCAAAATCTAGGCGCGTTCCACATGTCTATAAACAGTGTTTGAGAATGTCGTGATTATGACACCAGCGGCTAAGATCCGTCGATACATGACATAACAAAGCGAGTAATTCTAGATGATGCTTTATTGACCAATACGTCGCGTAGATTCGAACATTCTTACAAAGGTATTAGTTGACAGTCATAAATGTTCGTCATACAGAGGTGTTCATAACTGTCAAATGTCCGTCTATGAAATTCACATTCGGAGACAAATGTTTAAATTGTGCTTGATTCAGAGGTAGCCATCTGTTACGTGTCCGGAGACCCGCATTACTCGACGTTCGACAACAAGATCATACACTTCCAGGGAATGTGCACGTACGACATGGCGACACCGAGACAGCAAAACCCCGATATGCCTTACTTCAGCGTGTTGACAAGGAATGAACGGCGGGACGGAATCACAGCCTTCTCGTTTCCGCGTTACCTCGAGGTTCACGTCTTCAACTACGTCGTCCGTATGGAGAGGAACAAACAGATCTACGTGAGTCTTCCTTTCCTCTTCAAGTTGCTGCAGTACACACACGAACGTTTCCTTGGAATTTCAAATCAGCAATTTATTTCTCAGACTGACGTATCATAACTCACAAAACACATGTTTTCCATATAATTGCCCGAACAATAAGCACAGGATTCCGTGGCCGAATAAATACAGTACTAGTGCCTTACGTCTTAATACGTACATCAATAGCACATTACAGCTTCATAAGTACAGTGTTAATACCTTGCGGCTTAATAAATACAATGCTAGTGCCTTACGGCTTAATAAGTACAATAATAGTATATTACGGCTTAATAAGTACAATAATAGTATATTACGGCTTAATAAGTACAGTGCTATTATCTTACGGCTTAACCGACACTAAATGACTCCAGATGAAAACGCATAGTTTCACTGTTACCGTCAGAGGGCACCACTAATCGGATTAATTTATGTGGCCGTTAGAGTAGCGTGGAGCAAAGCGCACCCCTGTAGAGGAAAACACGATTTCGCCTACTTATGTTCATTTCAGTCATAATCATCTATACACACGTCTTATCTTAATAGTAATATAATTGCAGGACCTTAGTAACAAAACAACAACAACAACATTACATTTTAGTTGCAGTCCTATACATTTTGTAAATGACGTCATGTGGGACCAAGCGCACCCCCGGTTCACGTTGCCCCTACTACTGTATATTGCATTGTATGTTATTATTATGCTCATGATTATATATTTTGCAATAATCTTATTGGAACATTGAGCATATTGATGCACAACATCGATATGTAGACCTTATTTAGTCAAAGGTTATGTTCACACAAACATTATAAAACAATTACAATTCCTTTTGCGGTAGGACCGTTTAAAGCTGTTGAATTGGTTATAATAATATGGAGAAAAAAACTTTCTTGGCGTGATGGCTCTGATAAAAAATTAACGTGCCCAAATAGGTTTGGCATCATGTTGCGTCGACTGATTGAAATATTGCGCAAATGGAAGTGGCAACTGCTGAGATATGCCATATGCCATACCAACTGCTGAGATATGCCATATGCCACACCAACTCGGGCACAGCACATTTTCCTTCTTCGTGCTGTTTTATAGCTATATAGAAAACAAAACAAATTCTTAAGTGTTAAATACGCGGTATTGTGTGAATTGTGGCATTATAATATTGTGAGAATTGCGGCATATTATTATAATATATGTTTTGTTTCGAATGCATTGCATAGACCAACATTGATCACAAACCGCGCTGTAGCCTGTTGTACTAAGTGTTTCTGTTTCGGCGAAATCCACCAGAGGGCGAACGTTATCACTGACGATCTCCAAATTCGATTGGCGGCATAAGTTTTAAAAAGTGGATTACTCAAAATAAGACAATCATTTCCGCGCTACTACTAACTGGTTTTGTCCACAATCATAGCGACTTTCTCCGTATCTTGCATAGTACCCTTACGGAGTTTGTTTAGGAAGGTCACAAATAAGCTGACTCCATACCAAATAAGGAGGGTTGACATAATCGCAGTTTTTCGCACCATTTGGAATACTATTCGCGTCCAAGTAGTTGTAGTGACTGCTACGAACGGTGGCGCCACCCCACGGAGCCTGGATAATCGAGGATAGTGCAGTACTTTTTCAAAAGGTGATCAGTTGTTGTCGTGGGTTCGAATTCTGTAAGATTTTTCATCTTACACTTACACTTTTATTGCACAATTGGTATTCTATATATATATATATATATATATATATATATATATATATATATATATATATATATATATATATATATATATAAATTATCAGTTATTATATGTGTAACTTATTTCCAATATCCGTAATTCTACACGTAAAATATAGTGGCGATATGAACGAATGCGATCAAATAGCAACAATCAAACGATGCGTTCAAAAACTCTATCGGCCAAGTTCACGAAGGCGCTAGAGTCAGCTGAACAACACTAGCGCGCAGGGAACCAAGACATGGTCCTGGTGCATACAATATGACCACCTGGCGTTAAGGATTGTCACCACAACAAAATGTTGTACATTTTTTTGTAAACCAGTTCTGATTTATACACATTCTAGATATACATTAATGTTTATATAGTAGCTTCAATTGTTATCAACACTATTTGACGAACCTGTAAATGTCCGCCATTGTTCTTACACGTTCAACAGTTACGACTACACACGAGCGCAGCCTCAACGCGTTCCTTTCGTTGCAGGTTGACGGCACACTCGTCTACCCCGACGTAACGTACCCTGGCTTCACGATCACTAATAACGGGCGTTTCGTGCGACTGGCAACCAACTTCAGCTTGATTATCGAGAGCGACGGCTACTGGACGTCAACGATAAAGATCCCATCGGAATACGCATCGATGATGGGCGGTATATGCGCGGACGCAGACGGCAATCCCAACAACGACCTTCACACAAAAGACGGAACTGACGTGAGCTCGTCAATTTACAAGTATTCACTTGTGGGTAACAGTTGGCAAGTGGACGATGCAGAGCAGCCAGAGTAAGTACCTTCGTGTAACTGTATTGCGTATGTATGTGGGGAGGGGATTGTGCGTGCGTGCGTGCGTGCGTGAGTGCGTGCGTGCGTGCGTGCGTGCGTGTGTGTGTGTGTGTGTGTGTGTGCGTGCGTGCGTGCGTGCGTGCGTGCGTGCGTGCGTGCGTGCGTGCGTGCGTGTCAAAATTGTTCACCGCTTTATGAATATTTGCAATATTGTCACGGCGTTGACCCGGTTCCAGCTGCACTGGTACAGTTGACCCCGACCCTCCGGAGTGCGTCGAGCCCATGAAGACGGCCGTGCTGACGAATGAATATTGTGGCCTCATCACCGACTCCGACAGCGTGTTTAAAGCGTGTATCGCATCGAATCCGATCCTGGCAAATGGTCACTTGGAAAACTGCAGATATGACGTGTGCGCCAATCAAGACAACCCGACCAATGCTAAGGCAGCGGCGTGTGGATCGCTGGAAGCTTTCGCTACGAACTGTCTCAACAAAGGTTTTCCCAGTGACTGGCGAACGATCGCTGGTTGTCGTAAGTGTACTCACGTTGTTGTCGTACTCACGTTGTTTTTGTTCGTAATAGAGACATTGATGATTAAGAAACTTGAAGGCGATGCATAGTACACACGTCAGACCACGCTTAACTCAGTCAACATGTCTAGCTGTAGCTAAAACGGCAAAATTACGCAAACAAACATAACGGTTTCGGTTTCTGCTCCACGTATGTGGAATGCACTTCCAAGCGAGATGAAGACAATCTCTTGCCTTGTTACTTTTACAAGACTCCTAAAACACATTTCGTCCGGGTTGCATACGCGTCATAAGCACCACCTATTTATTTTTATTGTTTTGCTTGTTTAATACTTAATTATATTTAATAATAATTTGTTTTATTATCTTTACATGTTTTTATATAAATTTTACACCATGTTTTTACTTATTTATTATTTATTATAATATATATTTAATAATTATCTTCTATATAACTTATTTTTTTAATATAATATATTCTCTTCTATCTGAATTAATTTACATAACATAACATAACGACAATTGTATCTGTGTGGTTGTTATGCAATTGTACATATAAGACAGATGTGTTTTAAAGATCATTTATCAATTATTTTCTTGTCGCTCGTTTCGTTTTAGAATCATTTCTCGAACCTCAAACCTATCCTCTACGACATGCCCGTTTGTGCAAATGTGTTATTTAGTGTTGATGAAATCATGACATTATTTTCGTTTGGGCTTAAGTAAAAAAGGAACAAAATAATATCACTGCTCGGTATTTTTGAATTCTCTGTCCAGCAATGCAATGTGACAGCGGCATGACATACAAGAAGCTGGCATCAGCATGCTACGCCACATGCCTTAACCCCGACGGACCGGAGCAATGCAGTCTGCCAGACACCGAGGTCTGCGCTTGCACAGATAGCAAACATGTCCTCATTCGGGGCGAGTGTGTCCCGGCTCAAACGTGCGGCTGTATCGACAACATGGGCAAGCAACACGCTGTGAGTACGCCGCTCCACACTCACACGGTTATTTCACACCATGCAATGGTGGAAGGAGCATGTGTTGTAGCCGATCGCCAGGCAGAGTTGCGCACGAGGGCTGTTAACAACGTCTCGTAATTTTCCAAAGTTGCATGATCTGTCGATAGGAAACGTTGCAGGTGCTGTGGTGTGTAAGTGTCGCAGCCGGAAACTAGTGACAGCTTTGGATACTAATTTCGTTAGTGATGTGTATATGGTTTGTGAGACTCCAGTGAAACAGATGGTGAGTTGGTAATACCAAGTGTAGTTAACGAGAACAGCGGTTGCGATAATGATGTGGCTGAATATATTGCATAAACTATTGATAATGGGAGCGATTCACATCTACATATTACAAGTCGGCGTATACATTTATTTCAATACGTTTGTTTTGTGGACCAGATGGTCATGTCATACAACATGCGTTACACCGTCGTTTTGCAGGTTGCGGAGTCGTTATCGTTATCACGACGTCATACAACAGGCAATACATCTTTGTTTTGCAGATGACGGAGTTGTTATCGTTATCATTGCACCATACAACATATATTATACAACATATATTATCGTTATGACGATGTCATATAGCAAACATTACGTGTTGTGTTGTAGATCGGGGAGACGTGGCTTAGTGTTGACTGTACCAAGCAGATGTCGTGTGTGGAATGCACGTCCTGCACGCGACCTGTTGGAGAAATAACTACACTGGAAGTGACCTGTGATTCGCCAAATGAATGCAGCAGCTCAAACGGCTACGGCCAGTGTTTGGGTGTGTATTATTGTGCCAGTGTTTGGGTGTGTATTATTGTGCCTGTATTTGGGTGTGTATTATTGTGCCTGTGTTTGGGTGTGTATTATTGTGCCTGTATTTGGGTGTGTATTATTGTGCCTGTATTTGGGTGTGTATTATTGTGCCTGTATTTGGGTGTGTATTATTGTGCCTGTATTTGGGTGTGTATTATTGTGCCTGTATTTGGGTGTGTATTATTGTGCCTGTATTTGGGTGTGTATTATTGTGCCTGTATTTGGGTGTGTATTATTGTGCCTGTATTTGGGTGTGTATTATTGTGCCTGTATTTGGGTGTGTATTATTGTGCCTGTATTTGGGTGTGTATTATTGTGCCTGTGTTTGGGTGTGTATTATTGTGCCTGTATTTGGGTGTGTATTATTGTGCCTGTGTTTGGGTGTGTATTATTGTGCCTGTATTTGGGTGTGTATTATTGTGCCTGTATTTGGGTGTGTATTATTGTGCCTGTATTTGGGTGTGTATTATTGTGCCTGTATTTGGGTGTGTATTATTGTGCCTGTATTTGGGTGTGTATTATTGTGCCTGTATTTGGGTGTGTATTATTGTGCCTGTATTTGGGTGTGTATTATTGTGCCTGTATTTGGGTGTGTATTATTGTGCCTGTATTTGGGTGTGTATTATTGTGCCTGTGTTTAACAAAGCAACATGCAGTTATACGAGTAGTAGAGATTGTTTTCAGACTCCCACAGTCCAACTCTTCCCTTTGTTTTGCTAAAGTGTTGTAATCGAATAATGACACATATGAGTCGATTGCCCATTCATTATGTTTGTTTTTAATATGTAATATGCTATGGCTTTGCCATTATTTACTAGTACTGTTGACGGTGAATTTCTGAGCTATTACCTGCCGTGCACATAATGAATAACAAAAATCAAAGGTTTGCTTTTTCATAGCACAAGCATTTTTATGGTTCTTCTATTGAGGCTCACAGTGGTATAAATAATTTGTTATGTTTTGTCTTTGTAGTCAAAGATTACTGCTCAGGTGTGACGTGTGAAAATGGAGGAACCTGTATCAGTCAAGATAGTGGGTATGTCTGTAACTGTGCCCCTGGATATACTGGGACCAACTGTAACACAGGTAAGTTTGTAAGTTTGTAAGTTCTTGAAAATACAATACAAGTAAACATTTGTTCAAATATCGGAAGTCAAATTGGTGTTAATAAAACATTTCTACATTATCCGTATAGCATTACACAGTCATACTATCTACCAGTTAAGAATTCATTAATAATAACCACGACGTTAATTCAAATAAGTGTATTGCATTTGAACACTAAGCATTTCCCCATGAACTTCAGCAATGGTAACAATTTGTCACATGACAAACAGAAGAGGCAGCGGTGACGATATACCTCACTGACCAGATATACCTCACTGACCAGATACACTCGCAGGACGACGGCACAATATGGACAGCGCACACGCACACGCACACGCACACGCACACGCACACGCACACGCACACGCACACGCACACGCACACGCACACGCACACAAGCACACACATTGAAAACCGTTACACTTAGCCCATGTACACTTATATCACAAACTCATTGTAGATGTCGACGATTGCGATCCTAATCCATGTGCAAACGAAGGTACATGCACGGACGGCGTGAACTCGTACGTGTGTCAATGTGCCCCTGGATATACTGGTCCAGACTGCTCCACCAGTAAGTTTCTATTATAATGTATTATCAACATAAAAGTATCCACAATTGTTTTATTGTCATTATAATAGCATAACGGTATTACACTAAATGTATCGACATTCAACAGATTTGTATTTTTTTTTTGCAGATATCGATTACTGTGAAACATCGACGTGTGACAACGGTGGCACCTGCATAGATGGCATTGACGACTACACGTGCGAGTGTCAGGAAGGTTACACCGGTTCCAACTGTGAAACAGGTAAATGTTTTTCTATTGTGTCTTCTGAAATACACGTGAACGCTGCTTATGAAGACCATGATTACAATCACTGCTACATATATTCCACACGTTCATGTGAAATGCTGTGAAATAAATTATTCGCGTAGTCGTGTCTACTTCTACATGCATTCTTCTAGCGAAACTCTTTTTATATAACAATTATACAACAAAAGCAAGAAATGGTTCTTAATTGAAAACCATTTCAACGCAATAAGCCAAAGATGCAATACAGCTCCAAACTAAGACCATCTGTGTGATATTTTGTAAAGTCAGAAAGAAGCGATGTTTCAATGAACAGTTTACTAACATATTTGCAGATATAGACGACTGCATAAACGAGCCGTGTGGAAATGGTGGCACTTGCATAGATGATATCAGTGGTTTCATATGTGAATGCGTCCCGGGCTACGAAGGTGTCACATGCCAATACAGTAAGTTGACCCTGAAAAATATACACACATGTGAAGAGATATATAATGTAGGTGTGATTTATCCACAATGATCGTTCTATGGGTCACCGTGGCGCGGGGGCTGGAACGTGTTACATGTGAAGAGATATATAATGTAGGTGTGATTTATCCACAATGATCGTTCTATGGGTCACCGTGGCGCGGGGGCTGGAACGTGTTACATGTGAAGAGATATATAATGTAGGTGTGATTTATCCACAATGATCGTTCTATGGGTCACCGTGGCGCGGGGGCTGGAACGTGGCACATGTGAAGAGATATATAATGTAGGTGTGATTTATCCACAATGATCGTTCTATGGGTCACCGTGGCGCGGGGGCTGGAACGTGTTACATGTGAAGAGATATATAATGTAGGTGTGATTTATCCACAATGATCGTTCTATGGGTCACCGTGGCGCGGGGGCTGGAACGTGGGACTTGTGAAGAGATATATAATGTAGGTGTGATTTATCCACAATGATCGTTCTATGGGTCACCGTGGCGCGGGGGCTGGAACGCGGGACATGTGAAGAGATATATAATGTAGGTGTGATTTATCCACAATGATCGTTCTATGGGTCACCGTGGCGCGGGGGCTGGAACGCGGGACTTGCAGTCGAAAGAACCCGCTTTCGAATCCTGTTTTGAAGCTTCGGCAATTTCGTCCATTCCACATTGTGTCAGTTCACTCAGCTATGTAAGCGAGTACCTGGCTAGTCAAGTCGAGTTGCTGTGGGAATGAACAGGTTTGTAGGGGGTAAAGAACAAGCTCATCTTACCTTTAACGCTATTATACGCAATATCACAAAGTTGTGAAACGTAAGTCAGGTTTAATAATAAAGCTCTTTAAATCAATGATTTGTCATAGATATAGACGTTTGTGAGTCCAACTCATGTGCAACGATCAGTTGGACAGTTACACTTGTTTTTGTTCCCCTGGTGGTGGTGTCCACTGCAATACACGATTTGAATGTGGCGCCACCGTGTGTCGCACACATCTTCGCCTGGATAGAGATTTTGCTTTTCATTGTGACGGAAATTATGTATGCACCCAGATTCTAGGTGCATACATAATTAGCTAATTACGATTTCATCCGGGTATTTGGCTAATTCATAACATAAGAATTAACTGTTATCAGTTCATACGATGCAATTCGAATTAACAATTCGAATTAACGCTGATTGGCTGCTGACGCTTCACGGGAACGCCTTCACAAAACGGAGTGGTGTCAGTAGAGACCACGCCTCTGCTGCCAGACCCTCTTCTCGACGGATTCACGAATGCTGTCACCTACGCATTCAGTACACAATATGTATTTATTTATTGAAAAAGGCATTACTTATGTCAACGTTGCACATGGTACACTCCTAATACTTCAGTTTCAATTGCATACACTGTATAGTGTTTGTATGGAAAATGTGTCTAGGAACGCAATGACTTGTTTGAAACAATGTTACGCTGCTCTGTTGCCTGTTGCAGTGACGTAGCCAGTCGTAAACAACACTGACGTTGCCCAGCCAACCATTTCTTTATATCACTCCGTAACTGTAGCTGGTTCGGTGACGTTCGCTAAGTGGTCTCTCATGGGAAAAGACGTCTCGCTTTCTCATATTCTTCTCCCATCTAACCACAATAAACACAGATTCCTCTCTGCTTCCCTTCTCATGATTAACCCTCAACGTTTTGCCACCAGCGTGTACGTTTTGCCACCAGCGTGTACGTTTTGCCACCAGCGTGTACGTTTTGCCACCAGCGTGTACGTTTTGCCACCAGCCTGTACGTTGTTTAACCGGACGTCGCCGTCTCTTATCCAGTGTTCCAAGTCACCGTAAACCAGGATTACCTTGGCCAATTTGCTTAAACATTGCTCTGAAAAAAACTAGTATCTTCGGTGATACAGTAATGGAACATGAGACTACCACTAGCCAACCGACTGTCCCCAGATGATCATCACTTTGACATCAAAGTTGTTCCATGGGAAGATATTCGAATTCTACAATTTGTGCTGGGCCGATGAGGTGACTTTGGACCATGTCAAATATTCCTGCGACTACATATTATTATCAGATGGGACAATTATTTGATTGTTCGTGCATGATCTTCCATGAATCAAAATTATGGTACTGGTGTAATGCTACATTCCTTTTCTAGGGAATCTGAAAATTGTGTCCTATTAAAAGAAAGTCAAACCGCAATTTGAGATGGGGCAAAATAACCCCAGTTCAAACAAAACACAACATGTAATAAAAGAGGAATATGAAATGCTAAATTTAAATTTAGTTTCTCCGTGGAATCTTAATGCTATTATTACTACTGGATTTCAGACTTGTGATACTCACACTATAACACTGAACACCATTCGGATGTTTGGCTAAAATGTCCAAACATAAATTTTTCATAATTTGCTCATAACACGCATGTTTAAAAGGACATGATTCTACTAAAAGAAAGCGCCATTTAGTTGAATAGGTGCATGTAAAGGGGACAACTGTTACAACAATCGATTTTATACTGGGCCAAAGTTACACCAAAAGGCTCAAGCCACCTCAGTTTACAATAAACTTACCTACCTAATACCGCCTCGCGTGCACTCCGAGCGTCGTGTCCCGGTACATAAAGTAATGTTATCGGAAGAGACGCGGACAGGTCGACCAAGCAAAAATTCACATCCAATTATGAAGAGCAATTGTTTGCGATCAATGCGGTAACCTGCCATCCCAGGTACCATCCAGGTCATTCATGACCTTTCTTTGCCTAGGTGTTTTCAAAAAAGAAAATCTTACTCAATAATTGAACTAATTCATAAGGTTTCTTTGATTGATCATTATTCTTTTTAGAATGGCAGCCTCAAAACATTTATATTTTCTTGGCGCTTGGTTTTTACCAACGTTTAATTTTTGAGCAATACCCAGACTTTTTGACTTACCTGAACGTATACATTTCACATTGATTCATTATTAAACATGCAAATAGATTCAAACAAAATAACAGAATTACAACAAACGTAATTACTCTTCGAGTTGATCTTACATCTTCCATTGAACCTAGTCAAGTATAAAGCCATATGCTAATATCAGTAGAAAAATATGTTTGAGAGGAGCCGTGCAGGATATAACATGGCTCAGCACTTCTATGTTGAGAAACCATGCTACTAGATCGAGAGATGGGACGATTAAAAAAACGTATACATCAATATGATCAATGAGATCATTCATCGTGTATTTTAAGGTATACAGGTAAATATAACTGTCTATGCAGATATCGACGATTGCGAACCTGATTCATGCGCCAACGGAGGAACATGCATTGATGGTGTTGATTCATTCTCCTGTGAATGTGCTGCTGGCTACACTGGCCCCAACTGCAACACCAGTAAGTACACGTGTACTGTTCAGATCGGGTGCTGCAATTTCGATTACAGATGTCTGCCAACAAAACACGAACTGTTCCATGGGGCTTTTTGTATGGATACTCGTTGATTTTAGAATGGAAGCGACAGGAAATTAAAATTTTCTTGGTGTTTTGTGTTTTTTTCAACGCGTAATCCTTCAGCAACACCAGGATTCATTGTCGTATTCGAAGGCACTCATTTCACATTGTCTCATCATATAACATACACATAGATTGAAATAACTAAAATAGAAGAAATGCAACAAACTTAATGACTCTTTCAGTACTTGAAATGCGTAATGACTCTTCGAGTTGATCTTACATCTGCCATTGTACATAGACTAGTATAAAGCCATATTCTACTATCAGTAGAACAAAGATGTTTGAGAGAAGCCGTGCAGGATATATAACATTGCTCAGCACCTCTATATTGAAAAACCATGCTACTAAATCGAGAGATGGGACGATTTAAAAAAAACATATACATCAATATGATCAACGAGATCATTCATCGTGTATTTTAAGGTATACAGGTAAATATAACTGTCTATGCAGATACCAACGATTGCGAAGCTGATTCATGCGCCAACGGAGGAACATGCATTGACGGTATTGATTCATTCTCATGTGAATGTGCTGCTGGCTACACTGGCCCCAACTGCAACACCAGTAAGTATGCGTGTACTATTCCGTTCGGGTGTTGCATGTTGGACATGCCCCAACACAACACGAACTGTTCCATCAGGCTTTTTGTATAGATATTCGTTGATTTTAGAATGGGAGCGACAAGAAATTAACATTTTATTTGTGCTTTGTGTTTTTGCAACGCGTAATTCTTTAGCAACACCAGCATTCATTGTCTTATTCGAAGGCACTCATTTCACATTGTCTCATCATTAAACATACACATAGGTTAAAATAACTAAAATAGAAGAAATGCAACAAACTTAATGACTCTTCCAGCACTTTAAATACGTAATGACTCTTCGAGTTGATCTTACATCTGCCATTTTACTTAGACAAGTATAAAGCCATTTGCTAATATCAGTAAAACAAAGCTATTTGAGAGGAGCCGTGCAGGATGTAATATTGCTCAGCACTTCTATGTTGAAAAACCATGCTACTAGATCGAGAGATGGGACGATTATAAAAAACGTATACATCAATATGATAAATGAGATCATTCATCGTGTAATTTAAGGTATACAGGTAAATATAACTGTCTATGCAGATATCAACGATTGCGAAGCTGATTCATGCGCCAACGGAGGAACATGCATTGACGGTATTGATTCATTCTCATGTGAATGTGCTGCTGGCTACACTGGCCCCAACTGCAACACCAGTAAGTATGCGTGTACTATTCAGATCGGGTGTTGAATGTTGGACATGCCCCAACAAAACACGAACTGTTCCATGGGGCTTTTTGTATAGATACTCATTGATTTTAGAATGGGAGCGACAAGAAAAGAACATTTTCTTTGTGCTTTGTGTTTTTTCAACGCGTAGTTCTTTAGCAACACCAGCATTCTTTGTATTATTCAAAGGAGCTCATTTCACATTTTCTCATCATTAAACATACACATAGACTGAAATAACTAAAATAGAAGAAATGCAACAAATTTAACGACTCTTCCAACACTTGAAATATTTAACGTTGCGACTACTGAAGCATCAAAGCATATGCTAATATCACTCGTAAAATATACACATTTTGGAGAGTAGCTGTGCAGGATATTATCATGCTCAGAATCTTTACAAGTTGAGAAACCATGCAAAAAGATTGAGAAATGGGACGATATAAAAAATTAAATATGTACATTGATTTGTTCAATAAAATGATTCATCAAGGATTTTAACATATTGATATCAATATAAATTATTCATATGTCTGCAGATATCAATGATTGTGGTCCTGATTCATGCGCAAACGGAGGAACATGTATTGATGGAACTGATTCATTTTCCTGTGAGTGTGCTGCTGGATACACTGGCCCCAACTGCAACACCAGTAAGTATGCGTGTTCTATTCAGATTGGGTGTTGCAATTTCGACTACAGATGTCTGCCAGCAAAACAAGAACTGTTCCATGGGGATTTTTATATGGATACTCGTTGATTTTAGAATGGGAGCGAAAGGAAATGAAAATGTTCTTTTTGCTTTGTGTTTTTTCAACTCGTAATTCTTTTGCAACACCAGGATTCATTGTCGTATTCGAAGGCACTCATTTCACATTTTCTCAAACACATAGATTGAAATAACTAAAAAGAAGAAATGCAACAAACTTAATGACTCTTCCAGCACTTGAAATACGTAATGACTCTTCGAGTTGATCTTACATCTGCCATTGTACTTAGACAAGTATAAAGCCATATGTTTAATATCAGTAGAACATAGATGTCTGAGAGGAGCCGTGCTGGATATAATATTGCTCAACATCTCTATGTCGAAAAACCATGCTACTAGATCGAGAGATGGGACGATCATAAAAAATATACATACTACATATGATAAATGAGATCATTCATCGTGTATTTTAAGGTATACAGGTAAATACAAATTTCTATGCAGATATCAACGATTGCGAAGCTGATTCATGCGCCAACGGAGGAACATGCATTGACGGTATTGAGTCATTCTCATGTGAATGTGCTGCTGGCTACACTGGCCCCAACTGCAACACCAGTAAGTATGCGTGTACTATACAGATCGGTGTTGAATGTTGGACATGCCCCAACAAAACAAGGACTGTTCCATGGGGATTTTTGTATAGATACTCGATTTTAGAATGGGAGCGACAAGAAATGAACATTTTCTTTGTGCTTTGTGTTTTTGCAACGCGTAATTCTTTAGCAACACCAGCATTCATTGTCTTATTCGAAGGCACTCATTTCACATTGTCTCATCATTAAGCATACACATAGATTGAAATTACTAAAAAGAAGAAATGCAACAAACTTAATTACTCTTCCAGCACTTGAAATACGTAATGACTCTTCGAGTTGATCTTACATCTGCCATTGTATTAGACAAGTATAAAGCCATATGTTAATATCAGTACAACAAAGATGTTTGAGAGTAGCCGTGCAGGATATAATATTGCTCAGCACCTCTATGTTGAAAAGCCATTGTACTAGATCGAGAGATGGGACGATTATAAAAAATATACAGCAATATGATCAATGAGATCATTCATCGTGTATTTTAAAGTATACAGGTACATACAAATGTCTATGCAGATATCAACGATTGCGAAGCTGATTCATGCGCCAACGGAGGAACATGCATTGACGGTATTGATTCATTCTCATGTGAATGTGCTGCTGGCTACACTGGCCCCAACTGCAATGCCAGTAAGTATGCGTGTACTATTCCGTTCGGGTGTTGCATGCTGGACATGCCCCAACAAAACACGATCTGATCCATACGGCTTTTTGTATAGACACTCGTTGATTTTAGAATGGGAGCGACAAGAAATTAACATTTTCTTTGTGCTTTGTGTTTTTTCAACGCGTAGTTCTTTAGCAACACCAGCATTCTTTGTATTATTCAAAGGAGCTCATTTCACATTTTCTCATCATTAAACATACACATAGACTGAAATAACTAAAATAGAAGAAATGCAACACATTTAACGACTCTTCCAACACTTGAAATATTTAACGTTGCGACTACTGAAGCATCAAAGCATATGCTAATATCACTCGTAAAATATACACATTTTGGAGAGTAGCTGTGCAGGATATTATCATGCTCAGAATCTTTACAAGTTGAGAAACCATGCAAAAAGATTGAGAAATGGGACGATATAAAAAATTAAATATGTACATTGATTTGTTCAATAAAATGATTCATCAAGGATTTTAACATATTGATATCAATATAAATTATTCATATGTCTGCAGATATCAATGATTGTGGTCCTGATTCATGCGCAAACGGAGGAACATGTATTGATGGAACTGATTCATTTTCCTGTGAGTGTGCTGCTGGATACACTGGCCCCAACTGCAACACCAGTAAGTATGCGTGTTCTATTCAGATTGGGTGTTGCAATTTCGACTACAGATGTCTGCCAGCAAAACAAGAACTGTTCCATGGGGATTTTTATATGGATACTCGTTGATTTTAGAATGGGAGCGAAAGGAAATGAAAATGTTCTTTTTGCTTTGTGTTTTTTCAACTCGTAATTCTTTAGCAACACCAGGATTCATTGTCGTATTCGAAGGCACTCATTTCACATTTTCTCAAACACATAGATTGAAATAACTAAAAAGAAGAAATGCAACAAACTTAATGACTCTTCCAGCACTTGAAATACGTAATGACTCTTCGAGTTGATCTTACATCTGCCATTGTACTTAGACAAGTATAAAGCCATATGTTTAATATCAGTAGAACATAGATGTCTGAGAGGAGCCGTGCTGGATATAATATTGCTCAACATCTCTATGTCGAAAAACCATGCTACTAGATCGAGAGATGGGACGATCATAAAAAATATACATACTACATATGATAAATGAGATCATTCATCGTGTATTTTAAGGTATACAGGTAAATACAAATTTCTATGCAGATATCAACGATTGCGAAGCTGATTCATGCGCCAACGGAGGAACATGCATTGACGGTATTGAGTCATTCTCATGTGAATGTGCTGCTGGCTACACTGGCCCCAACTGCAACACCAGTAAGTATGCGTGTACTATACAGATCGGTGTTGAATGTTGGACATGCCCCAACAAAACAAGGACTGTTCCATGGGGATTTTTGTATAGATACTCGATTTTAGAATGGGAGCGACAAGAAATGAACATTTTCTTTGTGCTTTGTGTTTTTGCAACGCGTAATTCTTTAGCAACACCAGCATTCATTGTCTTATTCGAAGGCACTCATTTCACATTGTCTCATCATTAAGCATACACATAGATTGAAATTACTAAAAAGAAGAAATGCAACAAACTTAATTACTCTTCCAGCACTTGAAATACGTAATGACTCTTCGAGTTGATCTTACATCTGCCATTGTATTAGACAAGTATAAAGCCATATGTTAATATCAGTACAACAAAGATGTTTGAGAGTAGCCGTGCAGGATATAATATTGCTCAGCACCTCTATGTTGAAAAGCCATTGTACTAGATCGAGAGATGGGACGATTATAAAAAATATACAGCAATATGATCAATGAGATCATTCATCGTGTATTTTAAAGTATACAGGTACATACAAATGTCTATGCAGATATCAACGATTGCGAAGCTGATTCATGCGCCAACGGAGGAACATGCATTGACGGTATTGATTCATTCTCATGTGAATGTGCTGCTGGCTACACTGGCCCCAACTGCAATGCCAGTAAGTATGCGTGTACTATTCCGTTCGGGTGTTGCATGCTGGACATGCCCCAACAAAACACGATCTGATCCATACGGCTTTTTGTATAGACACTCGTTGATTTTAGAATGGGAGCGACAAGAAATTAACATTTTCTTTGTGCTTTGTGTTTTTTCAACGCGTAGTTCTTTAGCAACACCAGCATTCTTTGTATTATTCAAAGGAGCTCATTTCACATTTTCTCATCATTAAACATACACATAGACTGAAATAACTAAAATAGAAGAAATGCAACAAATTTAACGACTCTTCCAACACTTGAAATATTTAACGTTGCGACTACTGAAGCATCAAAGCATATGCTAATATCACTCGTAAAATATACACATTTTGGAGAGTAGCTGTGCAGGATATTATCATGCTCAGAATCTTTACAAGTTGAGAAACCATGCAAAAAGATTGAGAAATGGGACGATATAAAAAATTAAATATGTACATTGATTTGTTCAATAAAATGATTCATCAAGGATTTTAACATATTGATATCAATATAAATTATTCATATGTCTGCAGATATCAATGATTGTGGTCCTGATTCATGCGCAAACGGAGGAACATGTATTGATGGAACTGATTCATTTTCCTGTGAGTGTGCTGCTGGATACACTGGCCCCAACTGCAACACCAGTAAGTATGCGTGTTCTATTCAGATTGGGTGTTGCAATTTCGACTACAGATGTCTGCCAGCAAAACAAGAACTGTTCCATGGGGATTTTTATATGGCTACTCGTTGATTTTAGAATGGGAGCGAAAGGAAATGAAAATGTTCTTTTTGCTTTGTGTTTTTTCAACTCGTAATTCTTTAGCAACACCAGGATTCATTGTCGTATTCGAAGGCACTCATTTCACATTTTCTCAAACACATAGATTGAAATAACTAAAAAGAAGAAATGCAACAAACTTAATGACTCTTCCAGCACTTGAAATACGTAATGACTCTTCGAGTTGATCTTACATCTGCCATTGTACTTAGACAAGTATAAAGCCATATGTTTAATATCAGTAGAACATAGATGTCTGAGAGGAGCCGTGCTGGATATAATATTGCTCAACATCTCTATGTCGAAAAACCATGCTACTAGATCGAGAGATGGGACGATCATAAAAAATATACATACTACATATGATAAATGAGATCATTCATCGTGTATTTTAAGGTATACAGGTAAATACAAATTTCTATGCAGATATCAACGATTGCGAAGCTGATTCATGCGCCAACGGAGGAACATGCATTGACGGTATTGAGTCATTCTCATGTGAATGTGCTGCTGGCTACACTGGCCCCAACTGCAACACCAGTAAGTATGCGTGTACTATACAGATCGGTGTTGAATGTTGGACATGCCCCAACAAAACAAGGACTGTTCCATGGGGATTTTTGTATAGATACTCGATTTTAGAATGGGAGCGACAAGAAATGAACATTTTCTTTGTGCTTTGTGTTTTTGCAACGCGTAATTCTTTAGCAACACCAGCATTCATTGTCTTATTCGAAGGCACTCATTTCACATTGTCTCATCATTAAGCATACACATAGATTGAAATTACTAAAAAGAAGAAATGCAACAAACTTAATTACTCTTCCAGCACTTGAAATACGTAATGACTCTTCGAGTTGATCTTACATCTGCCATTGTATTAGACAAGTATAAAGCCATATGTTAATATCAGTACAACAAAGATGTTTGAGAGTAGCCGTGCAGGATATAATATTGCTCAGCACCTCTATGTTGAAAAGCCATTGTACTAGATCGAGAGATGGGACGATTATAAAAAATATACAGCAATATGATCAATGAGATCATTCATCGTGTATTTTAAAGTATACAGGTACATACAAATGTCTATGCAGATATCAACGATTGCGAAGCTGATTCATGCGCCAACGGAGGAACATGCATTGACGGTATTGATTCATTCTCATGTGAATGTGCTGCTGGCTACACTGGCCCCAACTGCAATGCCAGTAAGTATGCGTGTACTATTCCGTTCGGGTGTTGCATGCTGGACATGCCCCAACAAAACACGATCTGATCCATACGGCTTTTTGTATAGACACTCGTTGATTTTAGAATGGGAGCGACAAGAAATTAACATTTTCTTTGTGCTTTGTGTTTTTTCAACGCGTAGTTCTTTAGCAACACCAGCATTCTTTGTATTATTCAAAGGAGCTCATTTCACATTTTCTCATCATTAAACATACACATAGACTGAAATAACTAAAATAGAAGAAATGCAACAAATTTAACGACTCTTCCAACACTTGAAATATTTAACGTTGCGACTACTGAAGCATCAAAGCATATGCTAATATCACTCGTAAAATATACACATTTTGGAGAGTAGCTGTGCAGGATATTATCATGCTCAGAATCTTTACAAGTTGAGAAACCATGCAAAAAGATTGAGAAATGGGACGATATAAAAAATTAAATATGTACATTGATTTGTTCAATAAAATGATTCATCAAGGATTTTAACATATTGATATCAATATAAATTATTCATATGTCTGCAGATATCAATGATTGTGGTCCTGATTCATGCGCAAACGGAGGAACATGTATTGATGGAACTGATTCATTTTCCTGTGAGTGTGCTGCTGGATACACTGGCCCTAACTGCAACACCAGTAAGTATGCGTGTTCTATTCAGATTGGGTGTTGCAATTTCGACTACAGATGTCTGCCAGCAAAACAAGAACTGTTCCATGGGGATTTTTATATGGATACTCGTTGATTTTAGAATGGGAGCGAAAGGAAATGAAAATGTTCTTTTTGCTTTGTGTTTTTTCAACTCGTAATTCTTTAGCAACACCAGGATTCATTGTCGTATTCGAAGGCACTCATTTCACATTTTCTCATACACATAGATTGAAATAACTAAAAAGAAGAAATGCAACAAACTTAATGACTCTTCCAGCACTTGAAATACGTAATGACTCTTCGAGTTGATCTTACATCTGCCATTGTACTTAGACAAGTATAAAGCCATATGTTTAATATCAGTAGAACATAGATGTCTGAGAGGAGCCGTGCTGGATATAATATTGCTCAACATCTCTATGTCGAAAAACCATGCTACTAGATCGAGAGATGGGACGATCATAAAAAATATACATACTACATATGTTAAATGAGATCATTCATCGTGTATTTTAAGGTATACAGGTAAATACAAATTTCTATGCAGATATCAACGATTGCGAAGCTGATTCATGCGCCAACGGAGGAACATGCATTGACGGTATTGAGTCATTCTCATGTGAATGTGCTGCTGGCTACACTGGCCCCAACTGCAACACCAGTAAGTATGCGTGTACTATACAGATCGGTGTTGAATGTTGGACATGCCCCAACAAAACAAGGACTGTTCCATGGGGATTTTTGTATAGATACTCGATTTTAGAATGGGAGCGACAAGAAATGAACATTTTCTTTGTGCTTTGTGTTTTTGCAACGCGTAATTCTTTAGCAACACCAGCATTCATTGTCTTATTCGAAGGCACTCATTTCACATTGTCTCATCATTAAGCATACACATAGATTGAAATTACTAAAAAGAAGAAATGCAACAAACTTAATTACTCTTCCAGCACTTGAAATACGTAATGACTCTTCGAGTTGATCTTACATCTGCCATTGTATTAGACAAGTATAAAGCCATATGTTAATATCAGTACAACAAAGATGTTTGAGAGTAGCCGTGCAGGATATAATATTGCTCAGCACCTCTATGTTGAAAAGGCATTGTACTAGATCGAGAGATGGGACGATTATAAAAAATATACAGCAATATGATCAATGAGATCATTCATCGTGTATTTTAAAGTATACAGGTACATACAAATGTCTATGCAGATATCAACGATTGCGAAGCTGATTCATGCGCCAACGGAGGAACATGCATTGACGGTATTGATTCATTCTCATGTGAATGTGCTGCTGGCTACACTGGCCCCAACTGCAATGCCAGTAAGTATGCGTGTACTATTCCGTTCGGGTGTTGCATGCTGGACATGCCCCAACAAAACACGATCTGATCCATACGGCTTTTTGTATAGACACTCGTTGATTTTAGAATGGGAGCGACAAGAAATTAACATTTTCTTTGTGCTTTGTGTTTTTTCAACGCGTAGTTCTTTAGCAACACCAGCATTCTTTGTATTATTCAAAGGAGCTCATTTCACATTTTCTCATCATTAAACATACACATAGACTGAAATAACTAAAATAGAAGAAATGCAACAAATTTAACGACTCTTCCAACACTTGAAATATTTAACGTTGCGACTACTGAAGCATCAAAGCATATGCTAATATCACTCGTAAAATATACACATTTTGGAGAGTAGCTGTGCAGGATATTATCATGCTCAGAATCTTTACAAGTTGAGAAATCATGCAACAAGATCGAGAAATCGGACGATATAAGAAATTATTTATGTACAATGTTTTGTTCAATAAAATGATTCATCAAGGATTTTAACATATTGATATCAATATAAATTACTCATATGTCTGCAGATATCAATGATTGCGGTCCTGATTCATGCGCAAACGGAGGAACATGTATTGATGGTACTGATTCATTCTCCTGTGAGTGTGCTGCTGGATACACTGGCCCCAACTGCAACACCAGTAAGTATGCGTGTACTATTCAGATCGGGTGTTGCAATTTCGACGACAGATGTCTGCCAGCAAAACACGAATTGTTCCATGGGGATTTTTGTATGGATACTCGTTGATTTTAGAATGGGAGCGACAGGAAATAAAACTGTTCTTCTTGCTTTGTGTTTTTAACGCGTAATTATTTAGCAACACCAGGATTCATTGTTGTATTCGAAGGCACTCATTTCACATTGTCTTATCATTTAACATACACATAGGTTGAAATAACTAAAAAGAAGAAATGCAACAAACTTAATGACTCTTCCAGCACTTGAAATACGTAATGACTCTTCGAGTTGACCTTACATCTGCCATTGTATTTAGACAAGTATAAAGCCATATGCTAATATCAGTACAACAAAGATGTTTGGGAGTAGCCGGGCAGGATATAGTATTGCTCAGCACCTCTATGTTGAAAAGCCATGGTACTAGATCGAGAGATGGGACGATCATAAAAAATATACATACATCAATATGATAAATGAGATCATTCATCGTGTATTTTAAGGCATACAGGTAAATATAACTGTCTATGCAGATATCAACGATTGCGAAGCTAATTCATGCGCCAACGGAGGAACATGCATTGACGGTATCGATTCATTCTCATGTGAATGTGCTGCTGGCTACACTGGCCCCAACTGCAATACCAGTAAGTATGCGTGTACTATTCCGTTCGGGTGTTGCATGTTGGACATGCCCCAACAAAACACAAACTGTTCCATAGGGCTTTTTGTATAGACATTCGTTGATTTTAGAATGGGAGCGACAAGAAATTAACATTTTCTTTGTGCTTTGTGTTTTTGCAACGCGTAATTCTTTAGCAACACCAGCATTCATTGTCTTATTCGAAGGCACTCATTTCACATTGTCTCATCATTAAGCATACACATAGATTGAAATTACTAAAAAGAAGAAATGCAACAAACTTAATTACTCTTCCAGCACTTGAAATACGTAATGACTCTTCGAGTTGATCTTACATCTGCCATTGTATTAGACAAGTATAAAGCCATATGTTCATATCAGTGCAACAAAGATGTTTGAGAGTAGCCGTGCAGGATATAATATTGCTCAGCACCTCTATGTTGAAAAGCCATGGTACTAGATCGAGAGATGGGACGATCATAAAAAATATACATACATCAATATGATAAATGAGATCATTCATCGTGTATTTTAAGGCATACAGGTAAATATAACTGTCTATGCAGATATCAACGATTGCGAAGCTGATTCATGCGCCAACGGAGGAACATGCATTGACGGTATTGATTCATTCTCATGTGAATGTGCTGCTGGCTACACTGGCCCCAACTGCAATGCCAGTAAGTATGCGTGTACTATTCCGTTCGGGTGTTGCATGCTGGACATGCCCCAACAAAACACGATCTGATCCATACCGCTTTTTGTATAGACACTCGTTGATTTTAGAATGGGAGCGACAAGAAATTAACATTTTCTTTGTGCTTTGTGTTTTTTCAACGCGTAGTTCTTTAGCAACCACAGAATTCTTTGTCTTATTCAAAGGAGCTCATTTCACATTTTCTCCTCATTAAACATACACATAGACTGAAATAACTAAAATAGAAGAAATGCAAAAAATTTAACGACTCTTCCAACACTTGAAATATTTAACATTGCGACTACTGAAGCATCAAAGCATATGTTTGTATCACTCGTAAAATATACACATTTTGGAGAGTAGCTGTGCAGGATATTATCATGCTCAGAATCTTTACAAGTTGAGAAATCATGCAACAAGATCGAGAAATCGGATGATATAAAAAATTAAATATATACATTGTTTTGTTCCATAAAATGATTCATCAAGGATTTTAACATATTGATATCAATATAAATTACTCATATGTCTGCAGATATCAATGATTGCGGTCCTGATTCATGCGCAAACGGAGGAACATGTATTGATGGTACTGATTCATTCTCCTGTGAGTGTGCTGCTGGATACACTGGCCCCAACTGCAACACCAGTAAGTATGCGTGTATTATTCAGATCGGGTGTTGCAATTTCGACTACAGATGTCTGCCAGCAAAACACGAACTGTTTCATTGGGATTTTTTTATGGATACTCGTTGATTTTAGAATGGGAGCGACAGGAAATAAAAATGTTCTTCTTGCGTTGTGTTTTTTCAACGCGTAATTCTTTAGCAACACCAGGATTCATTGTTGTATTCGAAGGCCCTCATTTCACATTGTCTGATCATTTAACATACACATAGATTGAAATAACTAAAAGAAGAAATGCAACAAACTTAATGACTCTTCCAGCACTTGAAATACGTAATGACTCTTCGAGTTGATCTTACATCTGCCATTGTACTTAGACAAGTATAAAGCCATATGTTAATATCAGTAGAACAAAGATGTTTGAGAGGAGCCGTGCAGGATATAATATTGCTCAGCATCTCTATGTCGAAAAACCATGCTACTAGATCGAGACATGGGACGATCATAAAATATATATACATCAATATGATCAATGAGATCATTCATCGTGTATTTTAAGATATACAGGTAAATACAAATTTCCATGCAGATATCAACGATTGCGAAGCTGATTCATGCGCCAACGGAGGAACATGCATTGACGGTATTGATTCATTCTCATGTGAATGTGCTGCTGGCTACACTGGCCCCAACTGCAACACCAGTAAGTATGCGTGTACTATTCAGATCGGGTGTTGAATGTTGGACATGCCCCAACAAAACACGAACTGTTCCATCGGGCGTTTTGTATAGATACTCGTTGATTTTAGAATGGGAGCGACAAGAAATTAACATTTTCTTTGTGCTTTGTGTTTTTTAACCCGTAATTCTTTAGCAACACCAGCATTCTTTGTCTTATTCGAAGGTATTCATTTCACATTGTCTGATCATTAAACACACACATAGATGCAAATAACTAAAATAGATGAAATGCAACAAACTTAACGACTCTTCCAACACTTGAAATATTTAACAATGCGACTACTGAAGCATCAACGTATATGCTAGTATCATTCTTAAAATATACACATTTTGGAGAGTAGCTTTGCAGGCTATTATCATGCTCAGAATCTTTACTAGTCGAGAAACCATGCAACAAGATCGAGAAATCGGACGATTTAAAAAATTAAATATGTACATTGATTTATTCAATAAAATTATTCATCAATGATTTTAGCATATTGATATCAATATAATTTCTCATATATCTGCAGATATCAATAATTGCGGTCTTGATTCATGCGCAAACGGAGGAACATGTATTGATGGTACCGATTCATTCTCCTGTGTGTGTGCTGATGGATACACTGGCCCCAACTGCAACACCAGTAAGTATGCGTGTACTATTCAGATCGGGTGTTGTAATTTCGACTACAGATGTCTGCCAAGAAAACACGAACTGTTCCATGGGGCTTTTTGTATGGATACTCTTTGATTTTAGAATGGGAGCGACAGGAAATTAACATTTTCTTGGTACTTTGTGTTTTTTCAACGCGTAATTCTTCAGCAAAACCAGGATTCATTTTCGTATTCGAAAGCACTCATTTCACATTGTCTCATCATTTAACACACACATAGATTGAAATAACTAAATAGAAGAAATGCAACAAACTTAATGCCTCTTCCAGCACTTGAAATACGTAATGACTCTTCGAGTTGATCTTACATCTGCCATTGTATTTAGACAAGTATAAAGCCATATGCTAATATCAGTACAACAAAGATGTTTGAGAGAAGCCGTGCAGGATATAATATTGCTCAGCACCTCTATGTTGAAAAGCCATGGTACTAGATCGAGAGATGGGACGATCTTAAAAAATATACATACATCAATATGATCAATGAGATCATTCATCGTGTATTTTAAGGCATACAGGTAAATATAACTGTCTATGCAGATATCAACGATTGCGAAGCTGATTCATGCGCCAACGGAGGAACATGCATTGACGGTATTGAGTCATTCTCATGTGAATGTGCTGCTGGCTACACTGGCCCCAACTGCAATACCAGTAAGTATGCGTGTACTATTCCGTTCGGGTGTTGCATGTTGGACATGCCCCAACAAAACACAAACTATTCCATAGGGCTTTTTGTATAGACATTCGTTGATTTTAGAATGGGAGCGACAAGAAATTAACATTTTCTTTGTGCTTTGTGTTTTTTCAACGCGTAATTCTTTAGCAACACCAGCATTCATTGTCTTATTCAAAGGAGCTCATTTCACATTTTCTCATCATTAAACATACACATAGACTGAAATAACTAAAATAGAAGAAATGCAACAAATTTAACGACTCTTCCAACACTTGAAATATTTAACATTGCGACTACTGAAGCATCAAAGCATATGCTTGTATCACTCGTAAAATATACACATTTTGGAGAGTAGCTGTGCAGGATATTATCATTCTCAGAATCTTTACAAGTTGAGAAATCATGCAACAAGGTCGAGAAATCGGACGATATAAAAAATTAAATATATACATTGTTTTGTTCCATAAAATGATTCATCAAGGATTTTAACATATTGATATCAATATAAATTACTCATATGTCTGCAGATATCAATGATTGCGGTCCTGATTCATGCGCAAACGGAGGAACATGTATTGATGGTACTGATTCATTCTCCTGTGAGTGTGCTGCTGGATACACTGGCCCCAACTGCAACACCAGTAAGTATGCGTGTACTATTCAGATCGGGTGTTGCAATTTCGACTACAGATGTCTGCCAGCAAAACACGAATTGTTCCATGGAGATTTTTGTATGGATACTCGTTGATTTTAGAATGGGAGCGACAGGAAATAAAAATGTTCTTCTTGCGTTGTGTTTTTTAACGCGTAATTCTTTAGCAACACCAGGATTCATTGTTGTATTCGAAGGCACTCATTTAACATTGTCTCATCATTTAACATACACATAGATTGAAATAACTAAAAAGAAGAAATGCAACAAACTTAATGACTCTTCCAGCACTTGAAATACGTAATGACTCTTCGAGTTGATCTTACATCTGCCATTGTACTTAGACAAGTATAAAGCCATATGTTAATATCAGTAGAACAAAGATGTTTGAGAGGAGCCGTGCAGGATATAATATTGCTCAGCATCTCTAAGTCGAAAAACCATGCTACTAGATCGAGACATGGGACGATCACAAAATATATATACATCAATATGATCAATGAGATCATTCATCGTGTATTTTAAGGTATACAGGTAAATACAAATTTCTATGCAGATATCAACGATTGCGAAGCTGATTCATGCGCCAACGGAGGTACATGCATTGACGGTATTGAGTCATTCTCATGTGAATGTGCTGCTGGCTACACTGGCCCCAACTGCAACACCAGTAAGTATGCGTGTACTATACAGATCGGGTATTGAATGTTGGACATGCCCCAACAAAACAAGAACTGTTCCATGTGCACTTGAAATACGTAATGACTCTTCGAGTTGATCTTTCATCTGCCATTGTACTTAGACAAGTATAAAGCCATTTGCTAATATCAGTAGAACAAAGATGTTTGAGAGGAGCCGTGCAGGATATAATATTGCTCAGCACCTCAAAGTTGAAAAACCATGCTACTAGATCGAGAGATGGGACGATTATAAAAAACGTATACATCAATATGATCAATGAGATCATTCATCGTGTATTTTAAGGTATACAAGTAAATATAACTGTTTATGCAGATATCAACGATTGCGAAGCTGATTCATGCGCCAACGGAGGAACATGCATTGACGGTATTGATTCATTCTCATGTGAATGTGCTGCTGGCTACACTGGCCCCAACTGCAACACCAGTAAGTATGCGTGTACTATTCAGATCGGGTTTTGAATGTTGGACATGCCCCAACAAAACACGAACTGTTCCATCGGGCGTTTTGTATAGATACTCGTTGATTTTAGAATGGGAGCGACAAGAAATGAACATTTTCTTTGTGCTTTGTGTTTTTTCAACGCGTAATTCTTTAGCAACACCAGCATTCTTTGTCTTATTCGAAGGCATTCATTTCACATTGTCTGATCATTAAACACACACATAGATGCAAATAACTAAAATAGATGAAATGCAACAAACTTAACGACTCTTCCAACACTTGAAATATTTAACAATGCGACTACTGAAGCATCAACGCATATGCTAGTATCATTCGTAAAATATACACATTTTGGAGAGTAGCTTTGCAGGATATTATCATGCTCAGAATCTTTACTAGTTGAGAAACCATGCAACAAGATCGAGAAATCGGACGATTTAAAAAATTAAATATGTACATTGATTTATTCAATAAAATGATTCATCAATGATTTTAACATATTGATATCAATATAAATTTCTCATATATCTGCAGATATCAATAATTGCGGTCTTGATTCATGCGCAAACGGAGGAACATGTATTGATGGTACCGATTCATTCTCCTGTGTGTGTGCTGATGGATACACTGGCCCCAACTGCAACACCAGTAAGTATGCGTGTACTATTCAGATTGGGTGTTGCAATTTCGACTACAGATGTCTGCCAAGAAAACACGAACTGTTCCATGGGGCTTTTTGTATGGATACTCTTTGATTTTAGAATGGGAGCGACAGGAAATTAACATTTTCTTGGTACTTTGTGTTTTTTCAACGCGTAATTCTTCAGCAAAACCAGGATTCATTTTCGTATTCGAAAGCACTCATATCACATTGTCTTATCATTTAACATACACATAGATTGAAATAACTAAAATAGAAGAAATGCAACAAACGTAATGATTGTTCCAGCACTTGAAATACGTAATGACTCTTCGAGTTGATCTTACATCTGCCATTGTTTTATACAAATATAACGCCATATGCTAATATCAGTAGAACAAAGATGTTTGAGAGTAGCCGTGCAGGATATAATATTGCTCAACACCTCTATGTTGAAAAACAATGCTACTAGATCGAGAGTTGGGACGATTATAAAAAACGTATACATCAATATGATCAATGAGATCATTCATCGTGTATTTTAAGGTATACTGGTAAATATAAATGTCTATGCAGATATCAACGATTGCGAAGCTGATTCATGCGCCAACGGAGGAACATGCATTGACGGTATTGAGTCATTCTCATGTGAGTGTGCTGCTGGCTACACTGGCCCCAACTGCAACACCAGTAAGTATGCGTGTACTATTCAGATCGGGTGTTGCATGTTGGACACGACCCAACAAAACACGAACTGTTCCATGGGGCTTTTTGCATAGATATTCGTTGATTTTAGAATGGGAGCGACAAGAAATTAACATTTTATTTGTGCTTTGTGTTTTTTCGACGCGTAATTCTTTAGCAACACCAGCATTCATTGTCTTATTCGAAGGCTCTCTTTTCACATTGTCTCATCATTTAACATACACATCATTTGAAATAACTAAAATAGAAGAAATGCAACAAATGTAATGACTTTTCCAGCACTTGAAATACGTAATGAATCTTCGAGTTGATATTACATCTACATAGACAAGTATAAAGCCATATGCTAATATCAGTAGAACAAAGATGTTTGAGAGGAGTCGTGCATGATGTAATATTGCTCAGCACCTCTATATTGTAAAACCATGCTACTAGATCGAGAGATGGGACGATTATAAAAAATGTATACATCTATATGATCAATGAGATCATTCATCGTGTATTTTAAGGTATACAGTTAAATATGACTGTCTATGCAGATATCAACGATTGCGAAGCTGATTCATGCGCCAACGGAGGAACATGTATTGATGGTATTGATTCATTCTCATGTGAATGTGCTGCTGGCTACACTGGCCCCAACTGCAACAACAGTAAGTATGCATGTACTATTAAGATCGGGTGTTGCATGTTGGACATGCCCCAACAAAACACGCACTGTGGGGCTTTTTGTATAGACACTCGTTGATTTTTGAATGGGAGCGACAAGAAATGAAAATTTTCTTTGTGTTTTTTGAACGCGTAATTCTTTAGCAACACCAGCATTCATTGTCGTTTTCGAAGGCACCCATTTCACATTGTCTCATCATTTAACACACACATAGATTGAAATAACTAAAATAGAAGAAATGCGACAAACTTAATGACTCTTCCAGCACTTGAAATACGTAATGACTCTTCGAGTTGTTCTTACATCTCACATTGTACTTAGACAAGTATAAAGTCATATGCTAATATCAGTAGAACAAAGATGTTTGAGAGGAGCCGTGCAGGATATAATATTGCTCAGCACCTCTATGTTGTAAAACCATGCTACTAGATCGAGAGATGAGACGATTATAAAAAACGTATACATCAATATGATCAATGAGATCATTCATCGTGTATTTTAAAGTGTACAGGTAAATATAACTGTCTATGCAGATATCATCGATTGCGAAGCTGATTCATGCGCCAACGGAGGAACATGCATTGACGGTATTGATTCATTCTCATGTGAATGTGCTGCTGGCTACACTGGCCCCAACTGCAACACCAGTAAGTATGCGTGTACTATTCAGTTCGGGTGTTGCATGTTGGACATGCCCCAACAAAACACGAACTGTTCCATGTGGCTTTTTGTATTGATACTCGTTGATTTTTGAATGGGAGCGACAAGAAATGAACATTTTATTTTGCTTTGTATTTTTTCAACGCGTATTTCTTTAGCAACACCAGCATACTTTGTCTTATTCGAAGGCACTCATTTCACATTGTCTCATCGTTAAACATACATATAGATTGATATAACTAAAATAGAAGAAATGTAACAAACTTAATTACTCTTCCAGCACTTGAAATACATAATGACTCTTCGAGTTGTTCTTACATCTCACATTGTACTTAGACAAGTATAAAGTCATATGCTAATATCAGTAGAACAAAGATGTTTGAGAGGAGCCGTGCAGGATATAATATTGCTCAGCACCTCTATGTTGAAAAACCATGCTTCTAGATCGAGAGATGGGAGGATTATATATATATATATTTTTTTTTCAATTCAACTTTATTCTCAAAACCTTATTAGGTTACACGAGAATCACAATGTTGCATACTGTTACAATGTGAGATGGCTATATGTGTATGTAATCCAGTCTTAAATAATACTTATAAATTACATTGGTAAATGGTTTTACCAAAATACAAAACACAAAAGTATCACAGGAAGATCATCTTACAACTTAAAACTATTTAAAATCTCCTGTACAAATTTGCATAATTTAATTAGCTTTGCATGGCTTGTCAAATTAAACAACTGATCCATTTTTAAAGTGTTTGGTCTCACAAAATAATATCTAGAAATAAACTTAAGTCTAGCTTCTTGGAAAAAAGTACATTTAAACAAATAATGAAACTCATCCCCAATATCAATCACACAGAGTACAATATCTCTCTTGCCTATCGATTCCACAGTACCTGCCTTGCTGAATCGGCAACTGATGATTACAAGTACGAAATTTACACAAAAGTCTAGATAGATTTGGTGGTAAAACTAGCAAATATTTCTCAATTTTAAAATCATATTTAATTATTCTGTAGGTTGTACACCCATCGCTATTGCAAATATTACTACCCCACTGCTGATGATACTGGTCAGTAAGTTTTAATTTGACAACTGCTTTAAACCATTTAAGATTCACTATTTCTTGATTCAGCCACAAGTTAGATAGGCCAATGCTATTTAAAATATATTTAACATGAGTAATCCAGGGGGATTCAAAGATATTTTTAATATATAATTGATATAATAATTTATACATAATGCAAGACAGTTTAGATTCTTTTCCCGTCAATTGTTTCCCCCAAAAAATCAACAATCTACTGTTTATTTTAATATTTAGTGGAAATTGCCCGAGTTCTCCATAAACCATGGAAGTATGTGTTCTATTGTTTACCCCAAGTAAAATTTTACAAAATTTCCTATGTAGCTTTTCAATTAACATAATATTTTCACGTCCCCATACTTCACATCCATATAACAAGATTGGGCATGTAAGGGAATCAAATAGTTCTAACTAGATATCAATAGGAAGTTTTAGCTTCCTAGCTTTAGAAATTAAACATAACATTGCTCGGTTTGCCTGTTCATATGAATGTCTGATTGCTTTAGAAAATCTACCATTATAGTTAAAATTAATTCTTGGTTTACCCGAACGTATACATTTCACATTATCTCACAATTAAGTAGATTCAACAAACAAAATAGCAGAAATACAACAAACGTAACGACTCTTCGAGCGGATCGTACATATGCCATTGTGCCTAGAGGAGCATCAACTCGTATGATAAAATCAAACGTAGAATGTTTAGATTTTTGAGAGGAACCGTGCAGCATGTAATATTGCTCAGCACCTATATATATATTGAGTAATCATGCTACAAGATTGAGAGATCGGACGATTTTTCAAATAAAACATAAGTTTTTTATGCATGAAGATGACGAATAAGATCATTCATCATATATTTTATTGTATTGATATCAATACGATTGATACATGTATATGCAGATATCAACGATTGCGAAGCTGATTCATGCGCCAACGGAGGAACATGTATTGACGGTATTGATTCATTCTCCTGTGAATGTGCTGCTGGCTACACTGGCCCCAACTGCAACACCAGTAAGTATGCATGTACTATTCAGATCCGGTGTTGCATTTTTAACTACAGATGTCTGCCAAGAGAACATGAACTGTTTCGTGGGGTTTGTGCATTGGTACTCATTGAACATGAAAATGGGTGTTTTGCGACCACCCATGTGTTTTTCGACTGTCTTAAATTTTTGGACAAAAACACCAAGATGTGAGCCACACAAAATGAATAGTTTCGTTGTGCTTCGATTTTTATGATAACGCGTATTTCTTGATAAATATCTGTACTATCTGACTTATCACAACCCGTCCACGTCATATCGTCTCACTTTTAGACATATCAATATATTAGAACAAAATAGCAGAGATGCAACAAACGTAATGGCATTTCGAACAGTTGTTACATTTCCCCTTGTGGGTATTCAAGCATTAAATCATAATATATTATGATAACACCAGCCGTAAATGTTTATATTTTGGAATATAACTTTGCGGGAGATTATATTGTTTAGCACCTTTACAGATTGAGAGACCATGCTACAAAATTGAGAAATCAGACGATTTAAAAAATATAACATGTACATGGATTTGTTCAATGAAATGATTCATCACATATTTTATCTATTTGATATAGAAATAACTAATGCATGTTTCTGCAGATATCAACGATTGCGAAGCTGATTCATGCGCCAACGGAGGAACATGCATTGATGGTGTTGATTCTTTCTCCTGTGAATGTGCTGCTGGCTTCGCTGGCCCCAACTGTAACACCAGTAAGGACTTGTCTTTTATTCAGGTCGCTTTTTGCGTTTTTCTACTAAAGTTATAAAACTTAAATGTTTCGTGTGGTTTCTTTGGTTGGTATTTATTGATATTAGAATGGGAACCACAAAAATGAATATTTTATTAATTCTTGAGTAATATCTGAACATGACGCCACATGGTAGTATGAGCCTTAAAATGTTATATTTTTGGGGGGTAGCCGTGCAGGATATATTATTTGTCAACACTTTGACATGTTCAGAAGTAGTGCTTCAAGATCGAAAGATCAGACGATTTAAAAAAATAAACTAGTGCGTTCGAGTAAATTGGTATTGCCGAGATAATCGTCATTTCAACTTGTCAATGAACGCAGGCACATCCTCGGCGACACCGGTTAGACTTGGCGACATTCGTATATAAATATATAAATAATGTGCTGTAGATATTAACGATTGTTGTCCTAACCCTTGCGCAAATGGTGGTACGTGCACTGTTGGTGTTATTTCCTACGAGTGCGAGTGTGCCTCTGGTTTCATGTGTAGAAACTGCGATACCTTTGAGTTTTGTTACTTCTATATCCATACTATAATTGCACGTAAATATAAATATAAATTGTGTTGTACAACTATATTACCATCATAGTTCATCATATGTCACTAGTGTATATAATTACGCTCCATATCAAAATACTTATTTTAGGTACATGCGGAGACGGTGTCAATGCCTTGTCCTGCCCTTCTAGTAAAGGGTGACTTTACTTTAAATGTAACCCATACATCACTTACTTGTTGAATTCGTAGCGTTTTGGTGCAGGGTAGATATTGAGGTCTACAACAAAACTTTGCAGTGATATGGGGTGATACTGATAATTATCTGCATGTGGCTTTATTGTGATATTTTTGTAGGTTTTAGTAATATAATGACGCATATCATAAATATATGTTTTGTGTGGTTCCTGTGATAATGAAATTGAATTGTTGTAGGAAGAGTATGTGTACTTTACGTTTTGTGTTGTAGTTCTCGGGGGTTGTTCTCCCAATCCATGTCAGAATGGTGGGACGTGCACAGACGCAGACACGCCGTATGCCTGTGAATGTGCTCCTGGTTATACTGGCTCCGATTGCGAGACAAGTAAGTGTTAATTATTAACAATTAAATTATATTAAACAATTATTAATACTATGTGTTCTTCCTCGTTGCTCCCTTTCTAGATGCTGTTAGCCCTTTCTACTTCTCCCTATCGGCAGTCTTCTCCCTCCACTTGTCAGCTTCCTCCGCCTTTCTTACACCCGTCTGTAATCTAATTAAATACGTTCACTTATTTGTTGCAGACATCGATGACTGTAGCTCGAACCCATGTGAAAATGGTGGAACTTGCATCGATGGTATTAATAGCTACTCGTGCTTGTGTGCCTCTGGGTATGCTGGTCGCAACTGTGATGACGGTAATTCGTGTAATCGATTGTGTACATTATAGCCAATATACGGTATTGAAAACAGCACTACTATATATATATATATATATATATATATATATATATATATATATACACACACACACAAACACACACGCACACGCACACACATATATATATATATATATATAATATATATATATATATATATATATATATATATATATATATATATATATATATATATATATATATATATATATATATATATATATATATATATATATATATATATATATATATATATATACAGGCAGCTCAGATAAGCAATTTCACAACAACTTATTATTTCTAAAACGTAACTTAACTTGGGCAAATCAGTTTAAAAACATTTGAAACTATAGCTACTTTCCGAAAAAACTCAAGATATATTTATTAAAAATTGCATTTCCACCATAAATCTTCGGTGGTCCCTCGTTCTGATAATATATATATATATATATAATGTTAACACAGTTGTTTTCTCAACAAACCTCATCACACACACACACGCACACGCACACGCACACGCACACGCACACGCACACGCACACGCACACGCACACGCACACGCACACGCACACGCACACGCACACGCACACGCACACGCACACGCACATTTATTTGTTCAGCCGGTGTAATCATTTAATTATCTATACGTTGCAGACAAAGATGACTGCGCGAATATACCATGTGCCAATGGCGGTACATGTATTGACGGCGCTAACACCTACACCTGTTCGTGTGCTGTTGGATACACTGGTCGAAACTGCTACACCAGTACGTTAATGCACCTTTTACATAACTGTTTCTTATGCAGCCATCGTATATGTCCAAGCAAGTGTATTCCAAATTCATGCAAGGAACGTGTCCCTTGTGTCCTTTATAAAATTATTAACAATCCGGTCTTTTCAGTTTACAAAAACGCAGAACGATTTATTTATGCTCAAGAACGCTTTCCGCATTTGCATGAAACATGGTCGCGATAGTGTGTACACATTTGTATGACCATATGTATGAACATATATAAAAGCTTCTTTAATATTGTTGTTATAGATATTGACGATTGCACTCCAAATATATGTGCAAACGGTGGAACCTGTATAGACGGTGTTAACAGCTACACGTGTTCGTGTTCACCTGGGTACACTGGTCGCAACTGCAACACAAGTAAGTTATTGTCGCTTTTAGATAAAAGACTTCCACGATTTAAAATCAAGATAACTGTCAGATCCATTTCGTGACTGTTTGCCTAGCAACCAGGTCGGTCAAGCTAACAAACAAAGCGGGCGCTGTCGGACATTCTATCATATTTATTTTATTTCCTGCCAAAATATTTGTTTCTACGACAAAAACAAATAGCAAAGCTGTTTCAATGAGAATAGTATGTTTTGGAACGTGTGCAATCCTGCAGATATATGCCTTAGTAATGTAATATAAAATTAGTAGCGCATATGTTTTAATTAAAAACACTGTACAATATAAACAAAATTATATGCAAGACATGCATATTGGTATGTCGTATATGTATGTGTGTAATGTCGCGAATGTTGTCTGAACAACATTTATACAAAATCAGTCGTTGTGTCAGTGTGTAAAATTGTACAACTGCACTTGAAATTACGACACCTTATTCAGTGATCAACTGTTGCAGTGCTGGACAACTGTGTGAGCAATCCCTGCAAGAACGGTGGAACATGCAGCAATTCGAACGCCGGTTACGTCTGCACTTGCGCCGTTGGTTTCATTGGTGTCAATTGTGATGGCGAAGGTATGGATATCACATGTTTTTCTAGGATAGCTAACAAACAATTATCAAATATCTCTCACGTATCTCCAGGAATCTTTCTCCGACAACATTGTCAAAATAATAGATTGCATTCAAATTTCCGGTACAAAAGTGTACATCGATTAAGTGTCAGATTCCATTCGGGTGAAAACTTTCAATGTTGACAAGAAGAGGAGCTGTGCCGACGGCTTGAAATAGTGTCTGTTGTGTTTGTAGATGCCGTCAACGGTCAATGGAGTGAGTGGTCCAGGTGGGGAGATTGTTCGGAGAAGTGCGGCAAGGGAACGCAGCAGAGAATACGTCGCTGTAACAGCCCCGAGCCCCGGCACGGTGGCAACGACTGCCTCGGCGAGGACTCCCAGACCCGCGACTGTTTGTGCGACGGCAAGTTCATCGCTGCAGGTAGGAACTTGGCCAACGTCTCTGCCGATTGTAAACACAATTGTTAACAGTGCGGATTTATTCATAATGAGATATTGCATTATACGTATGTTCTATTTGATGTAGGGTGTATCTGCATTCCAGAAATTACGTCTCTGTTAATTACTCTCTAATCGGTATTGTGTTCCGTTGTTACCTGCGAACACTGTTGTTAAATTCGTGAAAATTGAAACAAAATATGGATAGTTTGTCCATGAAGATATTGATGATATATTGTTTATCAGTCTACGTATATGCAGTTAAGAACTATGAGTTGTATTAGATAACACTCTTGTAAGAAGATGTACTAAATATGTTTAACGCCAGGTGTATGAAGAACTGAATTTATATAATTGCATTGACATATAAAAATTTGCAAGTTTAATCAATATTGAAAAAGGTAATACTAATTAAAGTTCCTGCCAAAAAATAAGTTTGCTATGTTAAAATCACAAGAGTTCCGAAAAAATATTTCTGTAACCAATTTACTATATACATTGTTCGCCGGGGGCTTCACAGGTAGTGCGTAAAATTAATACTGTTTTCATTTCCTATTAGTGTATATTTTGTGTTTATCATTACAATAGAAGACGAAGTTTCAATCGACAGTATAACTTTTGTGTTGATTTCATGTTACGACTTCGATGCGCAGACCGATGCGCAGTTAGCATGATTTCAAGGTAGCCGCCTACCTTAAATGCCAAAACTACTCATAAATTATAGTTATAAATACCGCAAGACTGTGTCAGTTCCTACCAACCGTGAACCTGTTGTTTTGATTCAAGAGGACTGCCAGCGATGCATCGTGACACACAACAACGTTGGCTATCTAGAGGACACGTGTGACTGCGGTCAGTACTACCAGTGTAAGCGTGTGTCAACTGGTTGGATCGCTTATCATCGAAAATGTCCCAAGTGTCTGCTGTGGAATCAAGACAAGCTGTCGTGCAGCATCCGAACAAGTCCGGATTGCGTCGACGACCCTCAAACTACCACAACAACAGGTAACAATTCGTGCAAGAAACTACGAAAGGGATCCGCTGATGAAACAATACTATTGCAGGATAAACATGATCTCGAATATGCACGATGTTTACGGCATCATTATTCAAGTCGTGTGCCTTTCTCCAATGATACTAGTAGTTATTCATGACACTTTGTAATTGTTATATTCACATTATTCGATAACGTGTCATCGAAGTTTTACAGACTGTCAGTGTGAACTGTTTCAGTGCGTCCTCCGTGTCAATTGAAAAAAGTGGCAGGCAGCCAGACAAAATATAGATCGGGCAGGCACATCATGAGCTGTGCTCCCGGAACAATCTTCGAGAAGAGCGCATGTGCGTGCGTGCGTGGAGCCACAGAGCCAACTACTGGTAGGACTAAGAGTTTGTTTCTTCTGACCAATACAACTTTAAAGTAGTAGTACAACAAGTATCAGTAGTGATAATACAACGTTGTAATCATACATTGTGACGTTGATTGTATTAATCATTACCCCAGTGACTACTAAAACTAATCTAATTCATCAAATTGATATTAAAACCAAACAAATTGATATTAAAACCAAACCGCCGCCACCAAATCTAAAGATATGTCAGAAGTAAGATAAATGTATTCTGGTGTTACATTATGACATAGTATTACTTCTTAAGAACTGGTTCTCCCTTCAAATATTCGACGGAATGTCCCGGCTTTCACCGGCTGGTTTCACTTGTGTCACATAGCCGAGAAGGACCGGGGAGCTCCTGATCACCTCGGTCAAAGGCACGTTTCATTCTACGGATGTTCATCGTTTATTAGTGTACGAAATCGCAGCAAATAGGTATCTACGTCGTAACACTGGCAAACTTCGTTACTAAGATCTGTATGTTTGACAATATTAAGAGGTGAAAGTTCACGATAGTTTTATATATTATTTTTAGCCAATCGAGACATTACGAATATTAATACATTCAGTGTTGCAATATCCAGTCAGTTAGCCAATGAAAAAAGCACTCCTTTTGATATAAAACAACAATTGTTGACATTTATTTGAATAATTAAAGCGTATATTACGTTTCAGCTACTCCTCCAGTTGGTACACCAACTGAAGTGATGTGCATCGACTTTGAGAAGGGCTGGAACGGATTCCAGGCTACCAAAGGTGTCTACGTACAGTCAATTGGTGTAAAACGAAAGAACACCAAATTTGGCAAGTCAGCCTCATTCAACGGAAATTCGAAACTTGAGATACCCCGCTTCCTTAACTCGTACAGCCAGTTTAAGAAGTTCGCAATCAGCTTCAGATTCAAGCGAGCTGGTTCGTCTGACGATAAACAAGGAATGATTGACAACGGCAACTGCGAGACTGACCCGTCGATTTTGATTAGCTCCACAAAAGACTCCATCGGCGTACGATTCATTACCAATGCCGGAAACATCGAGACAGAGGGATTGCCGGTATGATACACGCGTTAAAAAAATATTCGTTGCATTGTTTGTTTGTACAACAAATCATTAAGTGGCCTGCGGGAGTAACTGATATATATATATATATATATATATATATATATATATATATATATATATATATATATATATATATATATATATATATATATATATATATATAACAAAATCCCCATAAATTTTCCTAGATTTGTCAAAAGCCTTTGATAGCATAGATCACAATATTTTATTCAAAAACCTTGAACATTACAGAATAAATGGGACTCTGCTAATTTTGGTAATGAATTACCCTACCGAAAGACGCCAATTTGTCCAATTCGATGATATAATGTCTGACACATTAATGATCTCAACAGATGTCCCGCAGGGGTCACTACTAGGTCCCCTATTATTTACTCTCTATATAAATGACATTCATCTTGTTAGCAATACGTTAAAGGCGATGCTATATGTTGATGATACCACTCTTGTCGGACCATTCTTGTCGGACCACTCTGCTCTTTCAAATGCAATAATAACAGTAATAGTAATATGCAATAATATAATACTATCAGCGACAACATTAACAGTAAATGGTTATCTGTAAACAAACTTTCCCTAAACAGAAGTAAGACTAAAAACAAACTACAGAAAAGGAAAATCAGAATAATTTCCCGTAGTAAATACAACTCACACACGGAACCTGTAATGAAATCTCTCAACCTACGCAAAATTGAAGACATTTTCATGCGTCAACGCTTGAAATTTTTTCATAAATTTATGCATAAATGCGTTCTTATATTTTTTCAATCAGTATTTTTGCAAAATGCTGCTTATCATGATATTTCCACACGGCAATGTCATCAAATCGCTATCCCATACAGTCATACTTCGAGAGCCAGAAAATATATTAGATCCCATATACCAGCTTTACTTACCATGCATTGTGGGTAACATTTATACGTTGTCTTCTCGGCTTTTCTACATACACCAAGCAATACCTACTAACACTTTACAAACATTCCTGCCAAACGCTAACTGCTATATATGCACTTAGGCTACACATGATCACCATGTCCAAGTATTACTTTAAGGAATATTCTAAGCATGTATCGTTCATTTATCGTCGTTTACGTCATGTCAGGGTTACTGTTAGAATGTTATGTAATTTATCGTACGCAACCTGCGCCAGTAGAGTGGCGCTTATCTCCCGTCAAATACATATCAGGTCACTGAATTTCAGAAACTGACATTTACAGTTTCGTAAATTTAATTTAGTCGTGGACTTGCCATATTTCAGATGGTGAAGAACGCGTGGAACCACGTTGCACTGTCGTACGATGGCCGCCAGCTTGTGATATACATCAACGGAGAGAAGACTGTACTCGGCGACATACGTGGTAAGTCTCGGTCCTCCAACTTAATTATTGCAGTAGCTACTGCCAATCTACAGTCAAGTTGGTGCAAGTTACAATTCAAAAAGAAGATTTAAGTACTGGAACGTGTGCGACTATTGACAGTTTTTATGTATTTGGCATGTAAATATTGTGTGAGATTAAGAACATTGATGGCAAGATTATATATACTGGTACAATTGTGCTGCATTATATATTCTTCTATATACTGGACCCATAAATTATATTCACAAAACTTAAACAATAATTATGAGCGTCCTTATAATATCAACATATTCAGAATAAAACTGTTACAACAGTGCTGCATTACTGGCATATTTTCGTAAACCTTGCCACCGGTTATGCATTTACCTCCTGTGTGGGATATTTTACTTCTCCTGACATAGACACCAGGAGGACGGGACAGCGTTTAGTGTCTCTTCCGAAAGACAAGGGGAGAAGTGGGTTGAACGGATTTCTTTCGAAAGGGTATCAGATGGACGCGAAACCCGCTCAGCGCTCTAACAGCCGCGCTACCGTGCCCCTTGATCGGATATTCAAATGTATTGATTAAATACTAAAATATATTGATCAAACATTCAAACATCTTGATCAAATATTGAAGCTAAACAAAAGTCATGGTTTTCGGTCTATGCACCTATGCCTATGCATGCAAAATTTACTAAAACAACATTAAATCATTTGTAACTGCAATTAAGAATGTCACGCCAGTGGTTTACTTGGAAAACCTTGTTGAACACACATCTTAATTTCATGAGCCGCGCCACACTGTTAGATAACCCTACGTCACGAGTGTCATACTCTGGCAATATTCGCTCACCAAATGAAAATATATTTGTATACACATATTCCTATACTTGCCAATAGGATATTGCCGTGCTGTTTGCGTCAAAACTCAACTTATGTAACATATTTTGGCCTTTGTTCACTAAACTAGTCCTCTTTCTGGCAAAATAACACGTTTGTTTGAGACTTTACGTTGGTTCTGTATATACTGGCTTCCCTTAACACGTCACTTGTAGTCTAGGTTACCCCAATTTCATAAAACTGAACATGCGCTTATCGGTCGCACTGGTCAACATGTGAGCCCCCGATCATTCGGAGACATGACCGGAAATCCTAATTTTAGAACACATCCTGAGTAAACCACTGGCGCGATATTCTTGATTTCAGTTGCACGTGGTTAGTTTTTACTATTTATTTTAGGTGCATAGTCCCAAAATAATTAAAATAAGGGAAAATGTGCACTGGTCATACCGGGTTACATGGGATAGCGTCATACATAAATAACACATAATTGTAAACCAAACGGTTGAAAGGAATGTACAACTGCATTTAAATCATGTGCATTGTTGTAGATGTTGTTAGCATAGGCACATATGCAATATCACTATAGGAGATTGCAGAAAGATGCTCATGTTGCAATGTTTGACAGGTAATATTCGTGAGAGCCAGTGTCCCCTGGTCGTAGGATTCTCGACACTTTGTGGAAGCTACTTCACTGGACTCATGGATGATGTAAGTCAAATGCTTCAATATCAATATCACGTTGTTCTAAAATGTGACTATGATAGTTTGCTATCAATTATTATGGGTAATTCAGTTATTTTCTTTACGCGTTCTTAAAATGCTCAGACAAAACACTATGTGCTTTCGGTAGGGTAATTCATGCTGTTTATTTTGGTCATATTTAGACACGTAACAACAATCTACGTAGCAGAAGAATGATTTGTAACGTTTGACATTGTGCCCTCAGTTCATATACGTGCTATTTTGGTGTCGTTCATCGGAGTATTAACACTATCGTAGGATCCAAAACATGCCGTAATTGATTCCATATTATAAATAAATATATTAAAGAACATTATGTCTTCCTCTTCAGTTGTGCATCTTCGATAAACCATTGACAGACGGTCAAGTGAAGAAGATATATGAAGGTTAAAGACACCGACAAAGACTTACGACAGACAGTTATTTTATATGTTTTATTTCCGTGATAGACATGATAGAAAATAGAAGCTTTGCGTTTAGACAATAATATATTAAGGAATTAATTAATTATTTGGCTACGTAACGAGATGGGCATTATACATCTTCTGGATAAATTAAATATTGTATTGTTCCAAGTAGCAAACTGTTTTCTTCATAAGCAATTATAATCGGGACATGAGTTAATTAAGAAAATTAATGCACGACAAATGTATGACATGCATATAACTATTCGTACAGTGGTGGCAGCGTTGGACTTTACAGAAGCTCGCAAAATATCACGTGGACCGCAGCATTTATTTACTGGAAATACAACGTAGCCACGTCAAATTTGTCAACACAAAGATAACCTGCCATAACGAATCGGGGCAAGTGGTATTTCATGTGATGACCTGTGCTAGCTGGTAGCACGTAACCCATCTATGTTAGCGTGTATTGGGTAGTTATGTAGTTACTATGTTGTAACCTGGCACCACATACAATGTATTAGAGCTGCACCACACTTAGTTTTTTTAACGAGCACAAATATTTTAAGAATTGGCAGACTGTGTTCGTTCTGGTTAAAACGTTAGTCATTTGTGTGATGGAAAATAAACTGGTTACTAACAAATGCCTATGTGGAGTGCGTTCACACGTGATTTCGTCCTGTAGCAATGTAAATGAGCACAATAACGTTGAATAAAACGACTCGACAGCATCATCAATTTTCTCTTGTTGTCTACATGCGATATACCATTAGCATTAGCATTACACTTATACGAAAAATGAACATGTAGCTTACATGGACATATGCGTAGCTTACAAATAGTACAGCTTTTGAAATGCCCTATAGGTCATAGTGCTGACATAAATTGAGGTATTAACGTCCATAACATGCCAGGTCACATGCACGGATAAGGTCTAATAGGCAGTGGACTTCTTGCACATAATTCTTGAGGAATTGACCTACTTCACCACCACGGCTCCTTGCCTTTTCGCTCTCCAACTTCTCTGTATAGTGTGTACATATATCATCATACACCTCAACACACTCTTTATCTCCTCCGTGCAGACCTTCTTGAATAGCTTCTGACACTGTTCTACAGTTTTACAAGGGGAGTCATTGACACACCACAAAGAAGTTGTTCATTCTTCATGTTGTTACACGCCAAAACATTCACAATATGATAATTCACAATTCGTTTGAATGTCCTCCCACATTCCACTTAAGATCTGGCACAATGTTGCCGGAGACTAGATACCTATCTGAACTCTGAACGGATATCGTATCAAAACCACTGCTCTGTGTGTACTTTCCAATTGCATATAGTGCGAGTAACACCCACTTTGTGTTTTCTTGGGTAGACTGCACACTCCTACTTCTACACGTGTTATTTTGGTGTAGTTCATCGGAGTATGATCCAACAACATGCAGTAATTAATTCCATATTATAAATAAAAACATTAAAGAACATTGTCTTCCTCTTCAATTGTGCACCTTCGATAAACTAATAGATGTAGTCCTCTCATGGTCCAAGACGGCATAATTCACGGTCATCTTCGCCTGTTCGATAATTTCAATTGATATTCACAATATTTACAAAATATTTGGTAAGTAGGTGAGTTATAACTACTAAACGTCCCTGATTTACTTCAGAATGTTAGAATGAATACTTTTTATTCTACAATTGTTTCATAATATCGACACGGCCATTTCGGCACGAACATACAGGCAGGTTAGGTATATCAAAGATCGCATTGACACTTTAAAAACGATAAGTAAAATTACCACCAATATTTGTCTTGTTTACAAATAGCCTATATATTCATATCTTCATAGAGTCAACATTCATACAAAACACATTTGGCACGCTATTTGCACGGAGTCCCGGTTTAGGCACATGGTACATACATTAAACCAACTCATATATCATTTATATTACACAAAGTTGAAAATGTTTGGACACACAATAAACGAATGACTTCCTTGTCAACATGTCGTCTGGATAGTGTTGCTTCGGATGACAATATTGCTAAATATGATTATATATCGACGTATGTTAAAAATCAGATGCAAGCAGATAACTAAAAAATCTGACAGCAAAAAAATACAAATGTTTAAGATGAGGGCCGATACCGACTCTCACACATCTACGATGATATCCTTAAGGGCCACTCAGGGCGCGGCCGCGGGGGCACACACCGGAGTGATATGTCTGCGTAGAATGACTACAGTGTCGCCATCTAGCGGTATTAGTCTGAAGAAGATTGCTGATAGCAGTCGAAACGTCACGAGAAGCAAAAGGTAAACTTACTGTGAAATAAGTAAAACTATTACTCATTTGAACCATCCAGTCTGATGAACATCTTCACTCATAAACACAACCATCTTCATGCATGTTCTAGTATTGTGTGAGAAGCGCAGACAGTCCCACTGGGCTGGCGTCTACATCAGTGTCCGTCTATTTGTATGGGTCGAAGTAACCCATCACTGGTTTCACAGCCAAAGCATGTTTCAGCTTGTTAAATGCTTCTTCCTGTTCACTTGTACTTTCCCACTTGACTGGTTCATCGCCGTCTGTCTTGCGTGTCAGTCGGCGTACAGGTGCAATTTCTCTCTGCGGAGTGTCAGACCACGTGTGGACAGTCTGTGGAACAAGAGACTTGTGCCATGCTCTGATTGAGTTTTGCCGAAGATGATGATGTCATCAGACACGTTTCGAACTCCATGTATGCCTTCGATCACCAACTCGATCTGGTTGTAACCTTCTCGCATATCAATTGTCGAAAACACCGTGACACCATTAAGGTCAGAGACAAGGTTGTTCAGGGTGGGTCCTGGGTGGCCCTCACGTTTTACGGCCATGTTTGCTTGCCTCATGTCGATACAGAGACGGATTTCTGCTGAGTTGCGCTCGACTGCGATCACTGGAGAGATCGAAGGTGTTGGACCGCTGACATGCTCAATTATGTCAAGGTCTTCAAAGCGCTTAATCTCAGTAGCCAACCTTTGTCTCAGATGAAAATGTACTTGTCTGTGTGGTAGAACGACTGGCTGCACGGAGTCATCAATGTGAATGTTCTCCTCGAAATTTGCGAGTTTGCCTACTCCCTCGAACATCTGAGGATACTCCCTGATAAGGCGGTCACATTGTTTGGGAGCGGTGCCCGAATGAGCGGACAGTACATTCAATGCTTGGTTTACGATCAAAAGTTCCAGTTCTTTGTGGTTTCGTAGCAAAGCAGGTTGCCCGAAGTTGAGTTGACAACTACTACTTGTGAGACAACTACCTTGTTGGCAGTTTCCAGGATTATCTGGAATTGCCTCCATGTTTCTAATGGTTTGAGGCTGCCGTAAACGTAAAGGTTCAGTGGTGCTTTGCTGAGTTTTTAGTTGCCAAGTTGCCTGTAGGTATCAGGGTTGATGATATTGATATTTGATACTCAATCTAGCATGAACCTCACACGTTGATCGCTGATGGTTATGCTTGTATGTGGCAAATTAGTTTTACTATCAATATGCATGTGGAAGACATATTTGTCTTCAGTTATTGTGTTTTCTTTATGGTCTACCTTTGAGGTTTACCTGGTGGACTCGGCGGGTACCATCTCGGGTGCTTGAGGATTTCCCTCCTGAGGGTGCGCGACGACGTTTTCTGTAGAATCTGGGCCCGAATGTCACCGTCTGTGTCAACAAATTCGCTGTCCTTGGTCAGCGTTCGCAGCCGCGTCACATACTGGTCTATCGTCTCCATCAACGTCTGCGCCGCGTCACGGAAGCGGTAGACAGCGACTTGCGTCTTTCATCGGCTGAAAGTATTCAGACAGCCATCGTGACGTGTCGGCGTACATATCTGAATCTTATGCGAACGTTTCGTGGACGATGACGTGGACGCGCTCACCCGCTGGAAGTAGGAGTAGGCCTGTTTTCTCTCATCGGAGGTGATATTACCGGAACACAAATAGTTCTCAAACCACTTGACCTATTTTGACCAGCGGGCTCCGTTGGTGCTAAACAAAGAGACACCATTCGTGCATGTTTTGCGCCTAAAGGTGAAGCTAGGCAATTAGCAGCGCCACCAAGCGATAAGGGGAGATAACGTCTCTGATTTACTGCTAATATTATAATTGTTTTATCTGTATTCGTTAAAAGATTGCCTCCTGTAAAAAAAGTCATGTTTACAAAGTATTTACTGTCTTTAAAAAATTAAAACAAAATGGAGATATATTCAGCAATATTCTACTAGCACTTTTTAGTTTGATCCTTAATTAGAAAGCTCAAATTATTACCTAAGAGAAATTGTTCCCCATAATAATGTGTTTACTGCTTTGATGTCAGAGCACGCACGTACACACAGAGGGAAAAACAAAAACTTTTAACATGTGAACATGCTGTCAGTCCGTTCAAATCTTCTTTGAGCATATGTGCACAAAAAGGAGTTAGAAGTACAAGAATATCTTGTTTATTGCATATTTGATGTATGAGCATCATAACATAATAAGTCAGCTCACATTCACCCTATACAGAATCCACACTGTCTCTTTGTGCACGTGCAGTATTCAGTACGTTTTTTGAGCACATTGCAAAAACAAAACAAAACAACAACAACAAACTACCAAAACAACAATCGTCCTTTCAAGAGCATCAGCATTTGCAAATCAGTTGACATTCATAAATATACATGACTGTATTACAATATCTAAATATACACTGTCAATCTCTTCAGATACATATTAAAGGGATGGATGTCAAAACCAAGCTCAAATCGCCTTCAAATTACCAAAGTGCACAACTTGTCTGACAAAGCCAATTTCATCGGCTACATTAGTGCATATATGTAAGTGTCAACAGGTTTGTACACATCAACCACCAGGCACACCCCTCATCCGCCCCAAAGGCACAAAACGGCACTATAATTGTGAACATTTAAACAGTTTCCTGTTTCTTCCCCCTCGTTGTGGATTGAAGTTGTGATTATTGTTCCTGAGAACAGCAAACAAACAAACAAACCCACAGAATAGGCTCTCATTTTACATTCACCCATAGAACAGACAAGAGCGATGCTTTTAAGTTCTTTGTTGAGCCGAAGAAGGAGTCTACTGCGGACGTTGTTCATGTGTAGAAGCTGCCCTGACGTCTTGAAAACACATTCCATGATTTCTACAGCACAGAGAAGTTGTGCACTTGGAACAACAAGTCCTTCTTTTGCATATACCAGCTGTTTTATCTGTAGCAAAACTTCAGTAGATAAGCCTGTCAATGAGCCAGTCAGGGATTGTCTGCATGTTGAACGTAAGAGAGAAGATACTGTCTCCTGTTTGACAGAAAGCGGGCAAGGGAACATCTTCGATGGGTGTGGCTTGTTGGGACCCAGCACTGATGGATTTGAGATTGAGCAAGACGAAGTCCTCGTCTTCCCGACAATTACTACTCTTACTCTGCAGCAGGATAGAGTCAACCATAACCTCGCGAAAGTAGAGTCGGAATTGTTGAGGTGTAGGATTGTCGCAGTGACCTCCTTTTCCTCTAATAACCGAGAAGAGGTTTTCTACACAGTCCTGATTCAGAAGTCTAGTCAGTATAAATTTTGCCTAATGATTGTCGCTAAGGTCATCCCACAAGACTTGAATGCTTCGAATGGACTTCAACCATCCTGATAGGCAAGGCAATTTCCAGACTTGGGTGATACGAGCCAGTCGATGGGTGAATGGAAAAACTCCGTGTGACCAGACGTTTCTGATAACTCATGCCTCATCTGCTGGGTGATGTGCAAGGTTTTGCTGTTCAAGCAACTGAATAGCCGGTCCATGCGCTCCAAAAAGAGGGCTGCTTCATTCGCTTCTTCTAGTAAAACTTTCATAGTGATCAATGTGGAAATGCATGCAGCCACATAGTTGGAAAAGACCTGTGTAGCATAGTTCACCCTCAAAGCTGCAAATGCTGGCAAGTCAATGTGTTTCTGCGTCAGTTTTTGTGCCATGCGCACGCTATTTCTAGAACCAAGGGCATACAACTCATCAATACAACGCCACTCAACGCTTTGACTGTCTTTATCAAATCCTGTTTTCTTCAGATTGTTTCGCACATTCTTTAGCAAATGATGTGGGTCATACATGAGTAACACCTTGTTGCCAATGTGTAGGAAGAAAGGGTTATCTACACTGGCTTCCAAAAGTCCCTCAAGGGCTCTTCTGTTTTGTTACCCTTGGTTACCACCTTGATGTCCAATCCAATTTGCATCAAACTGTCCAAACACATATGCAGAAGGGATTTTAGAGTGTTGCTGCCGACTGGTCCACTAGATAAAAAGTATCCCACAGCTTGCTGCCAGGTGTGAAGAGACCACGCACCATAAACACTGTCGCGTGATTTGCGACACACTGGTTTCTCCCCATGCATCCAAACATTCTCCAAACCCTCGACGTAGTCTTCCGTACAGTTAAACGATACATTTCCCTTAAGTCACATCTCGTCAAATATGGCGACGCAAACACGGTAGTCCATGGGCCAGACCAGATGTCGGTATCACCTGGGGGGGGGGGGGGGGGCAAAACTTCATTGTTGGCAAATTATTTGTTCCTCCATTATAAGTAAAAATATAAGTGATAACCTTTCCAAATGGTCCATTTGGTTGCGTATAACGTGTTTTGACATAAAACGCCAATACACTTTTTCATTCATTATTAACTTCAGAGAGATGCGGTTTGCGGCATCATGTCGGCCATGAAAAATAAACAGGATTTCTTAACTTTTTTTGTCAGACCAGCTTGGGGGGCTAAATCCTCCCCTTTTTGGGGGTCTACGGAAAGGTTTATTCCTTTCTCGTTTACCATCGGATTTCAAATTTGAAAGGTGTCTTGGGTGCGTGATGGATGTACGGAAAAAGGTATAGTAACAACTTTTGAATTTGAAAACCCAAAAAGTAACAACTTTTGAATTTGAAAACCCCAAACAAAAATTTGGGAAAAAACCCGCGACACAAATAGCTACTGTCAACGAGGTGCTCAACAAATCACTGAACATTGTGCGTTCCTTAGAGTTGACCAAGATCGTGGGTGTCTTTGACCAGGCACTATATGCAAAGGCTGATGAAGTCACATGAAAACATCCTAACAAGTTTAAGACGACCATCATCATAAGGATTGGAGTATTCCACCCCATATTCACACTGCTGGCAATTATTGGGAAGCAATTCCAGGATGCTGGATCGCGGAATATGTTCATTGAGTTAGGTGTGATTGCAGATGGCTCTATTTCTGGAGTGATGGATCGTCGCAAGTACAACCGGGCAGCCTCTCATCAGGCTGGCATGGAAAGGTGGTCAGTCCTGGGAAGTCTCTAAACAACTGTTTGACAAAATACAGCTGTTTACTTGTCACCTGTATGCGACAACTGTCAGCACTAACGAATTGAATGAACTGGGCTACCAACTCATATGTGCCAAACGAGGAGATGTCAAGTCCAGCCAGCTTCCACCATGCAGATTCTTCGTGCCAACTACCAAGCAGCAATCTGGTGCTGCATTCAGACTCAGCCATTTGTGGCAAACCCGAAAGAGTGTGGATGGACAACAGATGATGACGGCCATCTGGTCATCGAGTGGATGCGCACTCCTCCAGCCCCAGATGCAGCTTTGGAACTGTTGTCATGCAAGTGCCTGCGTTCCTGCAAACTGCCAAACTGCACGTGCCTTGTCAATGGACTGGCATGCACCAACACGTGCCTGGTCAATGGCCTGTCATGCACCAACATGTGCAAGCTACAGACGTGCAGCAATCAGAAGAAAGAAGAACAGTTCAGTTGAACTAGGTGACTATGTTGATAGAGATGGTGATGATTATTGAACTGATGAACAACAATCACATCATTCTGAACTACATGTAAGTTGTTGTCTGAGCTATGTTATGGAGAAATTTTATTGTTTAGTAGGGTATGTAGTATTATACATGCATTGTAAGATTGTATTATGTGGAACGTAAACGATAAAATGTTATTTTGTGACCTTATGATGCCTTTATGAATCGTACAATCAGGCCGCGCTGCCACAACTGTTTTTTGATGGTTTAATCAAAGAGCTGAAAACCACCACCAAGCTACCACTCAGCAATGGTTATCATATAAAAATATGTCCCATAGGCCAGATGGTACCAATAAGTGAAATGTCTGGTCTTGGCCCATGGACTATGGCTATTTCTTGGAAATACAGCTAGATTCCTTTGCAACACCCCATCATGTGTTTGTTCAGGCCAGGGTCAATGTCTGGTCTTGGCCCCTGGACTATGGCTGTGTCTTGGAAATACAGCTAGATTCCTTTGCAACACTCCATCATGTGTTTGTTCAGGCCAGGGTCAATGTCTGGTCTTGGCCCCTGGACTAT
>OY759265.1:35160753-35168253 GCA_963662155.1 Lamellibrachia columna
TATTCCGAAAGAATAACTGTCAAAAAAATTATTTTATGAAACAATTCAACTATAAAATTGCTGGTCAGTGTGTTGGTCAGTGTATTGGTCAGTGTGTTGGTCAGTGTGCTGGACCCCCGTCCACTGGAAAACTTACCCGACACACGGAACATCTCACTCTATCTTTATCGATCGTGTTTCTCGTTCGTAAATCCTCAGCCGTCGTTTCTCGTGACTGGAAAGTGCTGTCAAAAGACAACCATTTAACAATTAACACCCAGCGCAGGTGGCAGAACTATAAAACACGAAATATTGCAATTCTAAAGTACGAAGTTTAACATTTGAAGAGACGATACCATTCCGGTAGTTTGTCTTTATTTAGACGCTAAGAAAACGTGATTCACTAAAGGCAATGGCGGCTTAGTAAAATATAGAATAAAGATGTTGTAATTTGACAAGATTTAACAAGATTGCCATCCATGGCAAAAGCCCATATGGCAAGTGGACAAGGAATCCATTGGTTTATTGAGAGTAAAAAATTTCAATTATGTGTAACCCGCCCTCCTGAGATATGTGTCAACCTTGTTTTTAAACACATTCACGCTGCTAGCAGTTACACAATCTGTAGATAAGTTGTTCCATTCATTTATTGTCCTCTGTGATAATGAGTACTTCCTAATATCCTATCTACACTGATCCTTTATTAATGCTACCTCGTGTCTTCTAGTTTGACTATATTTCTTGAATGAGAAGAAAAAATATGTTATCAATATTTTTGTACCCACTCAATATCCAAAAAAAATTCAATTTGATCTCCTCTTAACCTCCTTGTCTCTAGGGTTGTTAAACCTCATTCTTTTAGACATTCCTCTTCTTTCTTGCCTCTCCCTGGAAACATTCCTACGGACGCCCCTACTGTCTACAAGCTTGGAGACCATGTCATAATTCGTGAGAAGGATATAGATACGCTTGAACGTGCCCCTTGCCCCACCCTGCGGACGCCCATGGTATACGCTTGAACGCGCCCCTTGCCCCAGCCTGCGGACGCCCATGGTATAGAGTATTCTAAATGAGGCCTAACTATTGCTTGGTACGGAGGTATAATTGGCTTTTTTCCTTGTATGTTATATTTCTCCTAATCAACCCAAGAATTTGATTACCCTTTGAATATGCAATACCACACTGCTCTGAAACATTCATATCAGCATTTATTGTTACTCCTAAGTCATTTTCTTATTATTTATCACCATCATTGTTAACATTTCCAAACACTTATGTGTTATCCGCGAATTTCAATATGTTGCTTGTTGTATTATCGTTCAAGTCACTGATATATATTAAGAATAATAAAGGTCTTAATACTGATTCTTGTGGTACCTCACTCACAACTTATTTCCAGTTTGAAAACTCCCCATCTACTATAACACGCTGTATTCTGTCAGTCAGCCATTGTTCTATCCAGTCGATTATGCCATCCTCGATGTCATAGGATTTTAATTTAAGTAGTAATCTTTGATGTGTCACTTTGTCGAAAGTTTTCTGAAAATCCAAGTAGGTAATATCTGATCCCTCATCTACCCACTTAATGATTTCTTCAAAAAAAACCATAACATTTTTGTTAAGCATGACCTCGCTTTTAGGAATCCATGCTGAGATGGATGTAATAATTTATGCCTAACAAGGAAGCCCACCATATGGTTGTTAATTAAGTGTTTTAATAATCTACAAATCATTGATGCTAAACTCACTGGTCTGTAATTCTCTGACTTATTTCTCGAACCCTTTTTAAATAATGGTATGATATTTTGCTTCTAGTAGTGTAAATGGTTGACGAAAACAGATAAATATGTTATTGCAACGACATGTTGAGTACAGTGGCGAGCGACGAATGAATGTGGTGGCTGTTGTGGCACAACTGAGGAAGTTGACAAATAACTCACCGTTGGTTGAACTCGTCATGGTCTGACGTCTGTGATGAGTTCCCTTCAAAGAAAATGCTTCCGTGTCACATAAGTAAACTCACTTTTGGGCACAGCAAGGCATAGTATATAAAACACGTAATCAACGGGTACAAGTATAACTCTGACTAATCCAATCGTACTTTGCTCAAATACAGTGGTGCAGGCCACTATTTATTTATTCTGACTAATCCAATTATACCTTGCTCAAATACGGTATGGAGAGGCCACTATTTATTTATTCAGACTAATCCAATCGTACCTTACTCAAATACAATGGGGACAGGCCACTATTTATTTTCCCATCGGCGACAACGGTTTTAATGCTTTTCGCAAAATTATATTGTGAATATTCTGATAATCCACAATGGTAATATTTATTCTTTCGTCAACCTGCTGGACAAAATGCGTCAACTTCTCTCAAAAAGAAGGTAACGTTTCAAAATTACTGGCACTGTATTCGTATGCAATGAAACCGGAAGTAAACCCCAGTGAATGTAATGATTTACCAGATGGTGCTGCCGCCGCATTCAACCAATCAGCGTCGTCTTGTTCATCGTAGCCAATCACATCGATCGTCTCTTCTTCTGTGTTGTCCTTCTGCGGGAAAACAACGGATCGGTTTTTATTAAACCTGTATGTGGGTAGGTGGATAGCTTCAGACAGAAAGAAAGAAGAAAACCTAAAAACCAAGGATGCATCGATGGAACAACAAATGGACTATATTCATATCCTATGATAATTTATGCGATAAATAAAACATAGGCATATTTATGATTATTTGTGCAACACAATTTAAAATAACTGTGCTAAATTATTAAACTAATGATAGAGTCAAATATACAGGATTAAACTTATAAGAATAATCAAAGTTGCAGACAGAAAACAGAATTAGTTATATGCGTGCGTGCGTGCGTGCGTTCGTTCTTGCGTGCGTGCGTGCCTGCGTGCCTGCGTGCGTGCCTACCTGAGCGTCAGGGGAAACAGTCGGGCCACATGTCTCCACCGCTAACATCTCGTCGTGAAGACGTTTACGTCGGCCACGGATCTTAGCTGGAAGAAGTAAAACCAGAAGCATTACTTTATTGTTCGTTCCCAAAACAGACCTTAGTACACAGATACGGTTATAACGTGTGTAAATGTACACACGTATGGTTATAACATGTGTGTAAATGTACACACGTATGGTTATGACATGTGTGTAATGTATTGTACAAAATCAAAATAAAACGAGACTTACCGAGACGGGCTTCCCTGTTTCCTTTAACGCGAACAAAGGTCTGCAAAGAAAATATACATTAATTGAAGATGAAACATGTGTAAAGTACACGATGAAGATATGTCGGTGTGGTACGGCCCGCGTAGATGCCTCGGTACAGCAGTATTAATACAGAAATATGGACAAACCATTACCACTCACAACTATATACAAACTTCTGTTTATATTTTATACACAATTATTACGTCATAAAAGGAGAATGAATGTGTAGTCGCCATGTGTAGTCACCATGTGTAGTCACCATGTGTAGTCACCATGTGTAGTCACCATGTGGATCACGTCTTAACAGGATAATGTATATATCGATTAAGTATTGTTGCAGTTTCAAATATATGTTTCCCTTTTGCGATTAAACCGCGTCGCTGGCTGTCTTAAAACAGAGTCTTACCTCGAATCTGGAGCGGGATAAATTTTCCCTTGGCGCATCTCTCTCGGTCTCGTCCTGCTAACAAGAAACACAAACAACATCATAGAAATGTGACTTGTTTGACTTATTGGCGGGATAATCAGTTTTGTTTGAGACCGACATAAGATAAAACGTCCTTGCGGAAACCAAATAGACGGGTTTGAGTTTAGCGATACTCGCAACGTTACTTCCCGTCTCCGGCTTAGATATGATTAACATAAAATAAACGTGCTAATTGAAATGCATTCCGGTCAACATGTCATCTATTGATTTGACAAATTTATAAAACGCCCGTACGCACTGAGTTCATGTTCAGTCTTATCGAAAAGCGAATTAAAAGCTATAAAACATCTCATGAGCAATAGGTTTTAAAATCGAAAAGCAAAACTTTGGTTTATGTGGTTTACTGTTTATTACAATGAAAATATTTATATTTGTTACTAAAAATAAAAGTGAACTACCTATTAATTTAGTAAATGTCACAATTACCGAGATTGCGGTAAAAATATCTTATTAAGCGCCAATGTCCTGCCGCTTAGTCGAGTATTGTTTGCAGTCGGTGGATTTTTAATTAGAGTTTAATTACAGGACAGTGCTTATGACACAGTACCTTGTGTCCGGGGGAGACTGTGTCGGCCGAGGGAGCCATCCGCTGTAACCTGTGGCGAGAGACGTCGACTTAGACAAAACGGAAATAGAGGCATCGCTTTGGACAGACCACGCGCCAACAGTGATTTGTATTTCTAACTGATACCAAAGTAGGCCGGAATATGTGATGCGTTCACCAACAGATCACGCCATAAAGATTCCTTCTCAATTCGATTTTTCGCCTGTCTCGTTTCAAATTCATTTCGCGAAAAATTTAACATAATCTATTATCGACTACGGCACACAAGCTCGTTTATGAAAAAAATATTTAGTTTTGGCGTTATCTTTTCATCGGGTCCTGTCAAAATTATGTTAAAAAATACAAACACAGTCAGCTGCGTATATGGTGTAATATAACATGTAACAACGAATAATTAAAGTAAATTATTTCGATGATTTTAACAAACGTATATATGCACATTCACGATGGGCTAAATCAGTTGGGGAGATTGTTCCAATATAATGTCACGTGCAAGTGGTGCAAGTGGTGCAAGTGGTGCAAGTGGTGCAAGTGGTGCAAGTGGTGCAAGTGGTGCAAGTGGTGCAAGTGGTGCAAGTGGTGCACGTGGTGCAAGTGGTGCAAATGGTGCAAATGGTGCATTTCGAAAGACCGACACCCATACTGCAAACGCAAGACGCATGCTGTGCACATGCAGTGTCACCCAAAACGGGTTATTGGGTATAAGCTTAGCCCCGACACGAGTTTATTCAAAAGGGGTCATAATTATTCCAACACAAAATTAGAAAACTTTTAATATACCTGTTTTTCTAATAATAAGTGATGTTAAGCTCTGTGGAATATTAACTAATATACTCGAAACAGTGTTTGGGGTTTATTCAATGCACATCAATAGGTTTGACCCTATATGTAATATGTATTCTATCAATTAGATACATAATTGTTTATATGTGTCTGTGACAGACCCCTTGAATATGTGTTTGTTTTGTGGTGTCACGATGCCAGTCTAACTATAGGTAACAGCCGTGCATTGTTTATAGGTAAACGTCTTTTCCAGTGGAATAAAAGCAACACAGTTGGAACAAGGGACGACACGTTACGTGCTCTGCGTTGTTTGTCCACGGTCCGAGCCAGCAAACAGTAAGACGCAACACCTTTGTCTAAACATGTACCACCAGCCTCGGTTTTATAAGCATTTGATTCCACCTGCATGGTATGTTATTTTGTTGAGAATTCTTCGCGGCGTAATACACCGTATAATGTTCGACGGAATTAATTTTCCCACCGATGTTTCACTTTGTAGGCCTAATCACGCCACTGTGACACTGTGACACTGTGACACTAATGCGCTTCAGACCATGACTCGGCGGAGATAATCCGCACCTCTGTACGATGGACGTGTCCATTTCCGCATGTCACTAAAGCCTGAGTGAATAATTAAAATATGTATGGACCTATAGGATATTCCAAACAGCTGGTATCATACTCTATTTACATTATAAACAAAATCAGAGATATTACGAACATAGAATGTCGAGTGTGAGTGTGAGTGCGGGCGGATTCGTTTACGCTTCCGTAACTTCAAAGTCAATATTGGACGACAGCATAGATTGTTCCGAACTCGCAACTGTATCGATCTTTAATCTGCTCATTTCCTTCGCCGTCATCCTTTGGAAGCGACTCTGAAATCTCATGTAAATGAAACGACAGCATCCTCGGCTGATCGACTGTCATTTGGCATGTCCGCTTGAGCGACTGCGCCGACGGCGGCGAAGCGAGCAGCCAATAAGACTGTCACCGTGTCGCATGTTATTGATGCTCGACCATAGCAAAGGTGGCCCATCACTCGCCACATCTCGTCGCCGCGATTGGGCGATGGACAGCCGGCGACGACATGGAACAACGTTGCGCTTGTCCGTCTTTGTTGCGCTGTCCACAACGCGTACGACACGATTTCACTGTCCGTTACCTCGACTGACGCCAGCGACTGGAGGACATCGCTCATACTCGCTCCTCCTGCACCGTTCACCGGTCAGCCAACGTCGTGGCGAGACGCACTCCGTTATTAAATTTATATTGCAGTATATCAATAATATTTAGTAATAATAACGTGGCAGCTGTATACTTTGGTTCGCCAGAACGGCAATAACGACTCAAAGAAACTGATGTATTGCGCTTGTTGTGCGGTGTTTCCGTCGGGAAGCTTGATTCGGCGTGTGATTCTGTCTACGCCATTCTGTATTACTCGACTTAGCATATGTTTCTTTCATATTACTAAATGTATATTTCAACCCCGTTCTTATTTACTCATTCCAGTGAAACACATCGTTTATGTTTAATGATCGATTGCTCTGGTATATGAGAATTGCATTGTTCATATGTCATATGTCATATGCCAAGATTGGCGGAAGCGACACATGGGAGATAATAAATAATAACATAAGAATAAGATAGTGAATAAGAATAAGATAGTGAATAAGATATTTCTTCCAAAAGATATACCGATATTTGCTGTGTACGTCTTTTACTGGTTATTGTATAGTGTGATCGCAATTAGGCAAGACAACCCCCCCCCCCACCCCCCACCCACCCCTCCACCCACCCAATGCTTGCAAACTTACGAATTACGTAGATTCTGCACTTCTTTCGCCAAGTGACCTTCCACTTCTCCCGGTTGAAGAGTGGTCTTACACACTGGACACCGGAGACCATCAAAAGACCATTTCAAGCTGCCTGCCAAGAAATGGAAGAACAACATGACGTTGAGTTGCCACAGAAGTGTATCAGTTTTCTCGCCAACGCGTAACTTTTCGGTTGCAAGGCGTGTCCAACAGTCTTTTCGGTTGCAAGGCGTGTCCAACAGTCTTTTCGGTTGCAAGGCGTGTCCAACAGTGTTGCGTATAGTTTTCAAAAAACAGACGAAAACAAAATGTAAACACCAAATTGGTCATGGCTACGTGTCGTATAACATGGCTACGTGTCGTATAACATGGCTACGTGTCGTATAACATGGCTACGTGTCGTATAACATGGCTACGTGTCGTATAACATGGCTACGTGTCGTATAACAACTGAGTATTTAATTTATATTTTGATGCTTGATGAGACACACCCTTTACAGCTGATTACAACTAATCTGGGAGATAGCATAGTGAGTTTAGAGATCTAGATCACTAATTCTATGAGGCGTACTGAGTCCACAGTAGTTTTTTCCATTTCCCAGTGTGGGATATTTAACTTGTCGATAGGATATAAGAGAAGTTATTTTAAA
>OY759265.1:35173253-35175753 GCA_963662155.1 Lamellibrachia columna
TCTTCGAAACAATACATTCTACCCAATAAACTAATCACAAACTAATTGCACAGATGAGACTACGTTTACACAGTGCTGTTTTGTTTTAAACGCTAAACCACTTTTAGAGAAATTTAACAGTATTCTGTAAAATAAATGCATCAGCACATTAATAAGTAAAAAAAATTATATGTATTGAGATTTGTAATGATATATTACATACTGTAAACTATTTATTTCATGGCGTATATGTTTTGTATGAATTGCCCATTTTGTATGTTGCAGGGTTCCGATCTAGATGTTAGATTAGATCAAATGTAACATATGGACGCGTAAATTCAAGTATGCCGCGTGCAATATTTGCAACTCTAGGACAAAGGCAAAAGATGGAGACAACAACATGTTGAGAACAAATGCCAAATCGTATGAATATTGTGATATCTTGAACAATCTAGAAGGTTGTGAATTGAATATTTTACCGGGATTTTGACCGCAGATGCTTGCCTTAATAGAAAAGAATACGTACGCAATCGTAGCTAATATATAATTAAGTTGTTTCGAAGTAAAAACGTGTTGTAAGTGTACCATCAGTCTAATCGACAACGGATCTACACATTTCAGTTATTCATTATATTTCACAGATTATTCTTAACGATTTTAAAGATGAAACAAAGCCAAAATATTGATATGTATATTTCCGATAAAACATAGCACATGTAGACTCGAATTTAAGAAAACGAAAACGCTAATTTTATTGTCACAGTTTAATATAGGAACAATTGTGACACGATAATTTGTTTATTTCTTCGGTTCGAAGATGATAAAACTATACTTTCACAAAACCACATAACAAGACACATCCGTTCTCCAACGTCATTCTTTGTTGATGACGTCATCTGCAGCCGTTTCCAGACGAAATCGGAGAATGCAGTGACTATAACCTACGAGATTTTGACGTTTTGAAAATGTGCAATTCATTTTGTCTGTGCTGAGTGTGTCATAGAAACAGGCACTCGCTCGTGGCGCACAAGGGGCCATTGCAATACATCAGCAACATAAATAAATTATTATTGCCTTTATATTTTGTCGCGATATATATCATGATAGATGGATTCATATTATGACAGCATACCATAATAGGTTTGGTCATGTGGTGATCAGTGATTCCTGCAGCGAATGGTGTTCAGTATGTCATTGTGTTTCGTGATAATTATACAGTCAGCGGGAGTATTATTTATGAACTCCTTCCTGTTGGCTATTTGCTTAAACGTGCTTGAACTAATATAAATCAGGTCGTGCGTGCTCCACAAAATGATATTCTTGCTGAGTAAATGAAAAATTATCATGACAGTCGAACAGTCTACTGCGTCTGTACAATATATGGTTCGGCCGGCAGATAATACACTTCGTGACGGAACACTCTAATACTTCGCCGAGATCCACGAAGCGCGTATGTATACACGCCCTCTTAATAGCGTGAACAGTCTCGGCGCACGTGCAGCGACCGCAGTCGAAATAAATCACTGTCGTCGGGAGTGACTTCGCCGACGAAAATGATGTAGTGCTGACAGCCGAACGTCGTTGACAAAAAGGCCATTCAGTGACTCAGGTGCGTCCGTCATTTATCGGCTAGACAGGTGCGGGTGTGAATGGCATGCGGTGATTGAGCCGTAACTGCTCAGGGCGCGATCAATGGCACTCAATGAAATTGTTACGCGTTGATTAAAGGCTTCTTGACGCGACTCATTGACGGCGTAGAAAGTCAAGTAATTGTCGGAGAATGGCCAGCGCCATTTAAGGGGTCCTTGTCCCGCCGGGGTGTCGACAGCCCGCGGCCGTTGACATCTTCTTCAAAAGGTCTTCGGGCGCTGGTGTCCTAACTCCGTCACTCCGGCTCAGAGGACCAGACACACGGACAACGCCGAATGACACACCAGACACTCCCGGCAACCGTATCTGTCCGACTATTCCCATGAAAAGGGAGTTTGGATGTTTCGTTTGATTTGAACGCTTTGCTTTGCAACAGCAAGTAGTTCCCACATATATTTACATGGGTTTATTCATATACCAAACAATAGTAGAAAAACATATTTCGCAATCGATTTAGCACCATGTTTATTGGCAATATTAGGCAAAAAGGAAACAGTTGCATATAATATTCTACGCGGCATGTCATGCTCTCTATTGTCTTCTTCAACTGTAGATAACGTCAACACAAATCGGGCCAAATAAAAACAGTGCAGTAGCGATGAACTAAATTGTTTGTTGTTGATGATGAGGCCCTTTCCTCCCGCTTCGCTCTTCAACTGGCGGTGAAACGGAAATAAATTATAACGAAGAGTTGGCTTTGCGAGCGAGGCGTGGTCCGCGTCGTTGTTCAAGTTAATTTACAACACAAGTCAGCCTATCGGAAAATCGGATGTCTACCGTTGGCACGGACTTCAATCGCAGCTGTACTTGGTCGGTTATAACCAGATGCTATGTTTTGTTCTGGGTCCAACATTTCTAAATATTTCACACC
>OY759265.1:35180753-35183253 GCA_963662155.1 Lamellibrachia columna
TCAAATATTTAATAAATCTTGTCGAAATTGAGAGGGTTTTCCGTGACTTAATGAATTACATAAAATAATTAATAAAACATTTTGTTTTATGCATATGTGACATATAATGCTTCATATAATATTAACATATCAAATTGCAATATTTCTGCAAGTTTTATATTTAAAATAGTAAATAAATCTTGTGTGATGATTGATAATGACCAGAGCACAGCATTTTACCAATTTTGTTGGTGACGTAGCTGCTACTATGTCAGACAATTGAAAATCGAAATTGAGCTAAAATGTTTTTTTTTCCGTTGCATGAAAAATAATGTTTTTACCATTTTTGTCATGTTTGTTTGACATATTATGCTTTATATAATATGAACATATCAAATTGCAATATTCACAAGTATATATACAGTGTAAGCATATAATATACATAAGTATATATAGCTGTATATAAATATACATAAATATATATGCATATTTACATACACATACTCATTTATATAAATACATGTTTGTTTGTTTATATATATATATATATATATATATATATATATATTTATATATATATATATATATATATATATATATATATATATATATATATATATATATATATATATATATATATATATATATAAATATATATATATATAATATATATATATAAATATATATATATATATATATATATATATATATATATATATATATATATAAATATATATATATATATATATATATATATATATATAAATATATATATATATATATATATATATATATATATATATATATATATATATATATATACACTCATGTATATATATATATATATATATATATATATATATATATAAATATATATATATATATATATATATATATATATATATATATATATATATATATATATATATATATATATATATATACACTCATGTATATATATATATATATATATATATATATATATATATATATATATATAAATATATATATATATATATATATATATATATATATATATATATATATATATATATATATATATATATATATATATATATATATATATACATGAGTGTATCGGTTTTTATAAAGACCCTCACTTGTGAAATGTTGAAGAGGTCTATAATAATAAGTTTTTTTATGTTTACAGATTGTAGACTTTACATGTAGCTATTCTTGAGAACTATTTGAGAACTATTGATACAGAGATTATATTGACACAGAGATGATATTGACATGTCGTAACAAGATGACAATGAAAATAAAACGTAGCAGACACTTACATTTGTCGCTGTCCGGTGTCGCTCTGTCGCCGGCCTCAGAGCGCGAACCCGACGACACGGAGCCGACGTTGGAGAGAGCCGGACTCGAGTGACCGCGGTCACTGCGCGGACTGACGAGACGATACGTGTCGCTGTTGGCCGGACTGCGATGAATCCGATCTTCGCCTTCCCTCGACGCGTCCGTCCGTTCGTCCAGCTTCGCCTTCTTGGACGCCGGTACGAAGGCCGAGGGATATCCTTCCCGGTCATCTCCCTGGACGCCGCACGGGAAGTGGAAGGCGCCGGCTCGGGGCCCGAGGAAGCCAAGGCCGGGATCAAGGTGGGGACGAAGGAATGACTGGTGCAATGGGTTGTAGAGGTGTGCCGGGAGCTGGTCTCCCGGACGGAACAGTGGCATTCCCCCGGCCATCGGCATCTCCTTTTCGGTGTGTCCCTTGAGAGGGTGTCCGGGAGGCAACTGTTGGGTCCCGTCCCCGGCGTCGGGAGACGAGGCGAACACCATGAGGGCGGGTGACGTGAGGGGAGCGGGCAGGTAGGACGACCCTTCCATCCCGGCCGGGCCAACGGCTGGGTGCATGAAGTGTCGGGCCCACAGGTTCAGACGGAACATGTTGAAGTTATGGCTTTCTCCCTGCATGATTGTAACTCGTCCACTGTCGCTGCCCAGTTAACTAATGTCAGATGAATCTACGTACGTCTTGGCACTGCGCGGTATCCGGGCATATGCAACGCACGACTTCGCTGTAGAGTACACGTCCGACTTGTGGTGCTCAGCTCGGCCGCAATTACCTACCAACTCGCACGAAGGAGAATCCTGGCAACTAGATCGGCGCTCAGTCGCTGCACTACCGCTCCAACCCCGCGGTCCCGAACGTCCGAGTGTAAGTGTCGAAATAATCAAATTAAATCATAAAACACCATAGAATCACTGCCACTCGAATCAATTAACCGCCCAGCCGCGCTCAGTCGCGTTGACAGTTGCTAGCCGCCGGCGATATCAGAGTAGACGGCCCTCCTTTACATATTCATGGCATTCTCCGACACCTCGTCAAAGAGCTCGTCCTCGCGCTGCTAACTGCGCAGCTGCTACATGAATATGCATGAGCTGTCCACACTCGATCAACCAATCGTCGTTGAGCTGCCTGTCAGTGGGCGGAACACGCCGACAACTAATCACAGACCACCAGTCATCACTCGGTGTCGACAGTGTACTGAAA
>OY759265.1:35188253-35293253 GCA_963662155.1 Lamellibrachia columna
ATTGGGCGGTCATTGGACGTAATGCGTCCGTATGTTAGCAACGCCTTCCCGCCAGCAGTAGTTTGGTATAGGGGTCTATGTCAAATTCGTCTCTCGTTGATTAGGCGTTGTATGTCAATCATCATTGCTTATGGGACAGTATAAAGATAACGTTTGTCTGGCTCACGCCTTTGTTGTTTTTCTCTTAAATTTACGCTTCTATAAAGTCTGAATTGGTTGCGCAACAACAGTTACCCATTTTAAAGATAACGACGCGTATAGATGAAGATGACTATGTACAATAAATGTTGTAATAAATAAAATATAGTTTTCTTATGAACATTAATTAATTGTTTGTTTGGTAGAAAAAGAAATTCAAGAGAAATTTTGCTGTGTATATCTATACATTTAGATAGTGTTATTGCGTTAGCATTTTTCATAATTTCCTTGAGGTATATTTGTGTTGCCGAGTAATCGAGTATTTTTCAGTGCGTTCTCCAATTAACCCGAGTATTGTCGTAGACAGAGCCGTAACTTGTGCCAGACTTTATTCCAACGCAGACAGCGCATTTCAACGCAAATAACTGAAACGATTCAAATTCTAATGCAAACGCGCCAAAAATTATTGCAGTTAAAAGCAAATATTTACGAAGAAACTATAAAAATGCAAATTAATTAGGCAATGCATTAACATGATGAATTATTACAGTTGGTACAACAGCAATGATTGGTACACACGCGCATTTGAAAGATCAAATGACTTTCACCGAAGTATTCTTATAGACAACAAATGACGAAGAGTCTCACACTTGGACGAGTTGCCAGCGTACCTACCGCCATTAGTTGCCAGCGTACCTACCGCCATTAGTTGCCAGCGTACCTACCGCCATTAGTTGCCAGCGTACCTACCGCCATTAGTTGCCAGCGTACCTACCGCCATTAGTTGCCAGCGTACCTACCGCCATTAGTTGCCAGCGTACCTACCGCCATTAGTTGCCAGCGTACCTACCGCCATTAGTTGCCAGCGTACCTACCGCCATTAGTTGCCAGCGTACCTACCGCCATTAGTTGCCAGCGTACCTACTGCCATTAGTTGCCAGCGTACCTACCGCCATTAGTTGCCAGCGTACCTACCGCCATTAGTTGCCAGCGTACCTACCGCCATTAGTTGCCAGCGGACCTACCGCCATTAGTTGCCAGCGGACCTACCGCCATTAGTTGCCAGCGGACCTACCGCCATTAGTTGCCAGCGTACCTACCGCCATTAGTTGCCAGCGTACCTACCGCCATTAGTTGCCAGCGTACCTACCGCCATTAGAGCAGATCATATTTTGGAAATTCCCACATATTTATATTCTAAGCCTATATAGAATGTAGTCTATCCCGTAACACCAGCGACTGTTTGCCACGCGTGCTGTAGGGGTAAGGTGCATGGCTTTATAAAATTGTAAACCATACGATAGCATTTCAATTACATTGCTTAGGCATTTTAATGCCATGGATGCGACGTGATTGGTACACAAATTGTAGAGATCAGCTATCTCACAAGAACAGATTGTACAGAGATCAGCTATCTCACAAAAAAAAATTGTACAGAGATCAGCTATCTCACAAGAACAAATTGTACAGAGATCAGCTATCTCACAAGAACAAATTGTACAGAGATCAGCTATCTCACAAGAACACATTGCGCAGAGATCATTTATCTCACGAGAACAAATTGTACAGAGATCAGCGATCTCACAAGAACAAATTGTACAGAAATCAGCTATCTCACAAGAACAGATTGTACAGAGATCAGCTATCTCACAAGAACAAATTGGTCAGAGATCAGCTATCTCACAAGAACACATTGTACAGAGATCAGCTATCTCACAAGAACAAATTGTACAGATATCAGCTATCTCACAAGAACAAATTGTACAGAGATCAGCTATCTCACAAGAACACATTGTACAGAGATCAGCTATCTCACAAGAACAGATTGTACAGAGATCAGCTATCTCACAAGAACAAATTGTACAGAGATCAGCTATCTCACAAGAACAGATTGTACAGAGGTCAGCTATCTCACAAGAACAAATTGTACAGAGATCAGCTATCTCACAAGAACACATTGTACAGAGATCAGCTATCTCACAAGAACAAATTATACAGAGATCAGCTATCTCACAAGAACACATTGTACAGAGATCAGCTATCTCACAAGAACAAATTATACAAAGATCAGCTATCTCACAAGAACACATTGTACAGAGATCAGCTATCTCACAAGAACAAATTGTACAGAGATCAGCTATCTCACAAGAACAGATTGTACAGAGGTCAGCTATCTCACAAGAACAAATTGTACAGAGATCAGCTATCTCACAAGAACACATTGTACAGAGATCAGCTATCTCACAAGAACACATTGTACAGAGATCAGCTATCTCACAAGAACAAATTGTACAAAGATCAGCTATCTCACAAGAACAGATTGTACAGAGATCAGCTATCTCACAAGAACAGATTGTACAGAGATCAGCTATCTCACAAGAACAGATTGTACAGAGATCAGCTATCTCACAAGAACAGATTGTACAGAGATCAGCTATTTCACAAGAACAAACTTCGTCGACGAAAAATGGTCAAGTAAATATTGAACAAGTTTACCTGGTTCTGGTGTATGCACTTTTGGAAGTATGTATACATGGCGTAGTGAAATCCGCCGGCAGTGACCCCCCCCGTCACCCCCCCCCCCCCCCACTGCTGCGGTATTCAGCTGCACGCTAATTTCCTTTCGTGTCCGACAGCGTGGAAAATTAGAATTTAAAAGCCAGTTCATAAATTATGTTGGCGTCTTTCACTGGCGTAATGGCGATGCGGGTTTTATTGTGTTGACGCGGCTGATTTTTCTTGCTAATGTCTCCATGATCAAGTGACAGCGGCGATGGGACATGTGTCAACGCGCGCAACATAAAAGACGGCCGTCTAACTCTTCAGCGCCTCCTAGCGGTTACTCTCCCTATTCAACCCTGCCACTGCCATCGATCAACCTTCCCAATGTCACGTACAGTGACGCGTATTCGCAAATATAAGTGGCTGGTATAAAACACATGTTGACTTATAAAGCAAAATGGACAAATTTATTGGGTAGCATTGCAGGAACTTCTCATGTGTTATCTATGAATACTTGTGCAAGCAAATTCGAAAGAAACTTCAGCCAATAGGTCCATTACACACTCTAAAATGTGGCAACAAACAGTAAAGGTAAAATTTATTTGATGGCAAAGTTAATAACATTACACCAACATATTAGACACCAACACAAACAAAAAAGAAATTACACGATTAAGATTCCATGCACATTCCAATATAATGATTGAGGCTAAACGTATTATTTAATAGCAAATTAATTAAGTTTACAACGAACATAATTAATCACGAAAGAATAATGTGATGGAACGAGAACAACAAGAAGAATATAAAAATGAACAAATATGGTTTGATTCGTGATTTGTCTAAAACATTAAACATGCATTAATTAAACTACACAAAACACAACACCCCTTTCGACAGCTGAACATCCTGGGTATGCAGCAGGCTTGTCATTGGCCTAATACAGTAGGGACAATGGTGGTCTCGGTGACAACTACAGTGAAGGAATATGTGGAAACGTGTGTAATTGATACTGCATAGAAATCACGCCAATCGGTAATCATAATAACGCTGTCCACGCTTGCATCACTCCAGCTGCAAAAATGCCAATATCGACAAATATCGTTCCACGAATTTCGGGTAGATACTTCGAATAGGCTGATTAATTGCTATGCCATTATCGCATCAGTGCTGTCCTCTGTAGGAGTTGTCATAGCGTATTTGGAAAACAGCTACCACTGAAAGTTGTTTTGTTAGCAAAAACAATTGTCTTGATGACATGCGCATTAAAGATGAGCTAAACCCAGAATTTTCTCTCCGCCAGTACCGGTGGCCCCCTGGAACGGGCTTGACGGAAACTAGCACGGACTGCGTTCAATTCGTCTTTCTCGTGCTTGGTCTGTACGCTAGGTGTCCTTTGTGCAGTGTGTACGCTGGGTAGCGGCTCTGGCGTCCGTACTGCGGGGATGGGCTCGACCGATGAACCAGCGACTACCAGGGGACCTGCCACAGAGCTGGAGTCGGATTCCGGAGACTGCTCCTTCGTCCGACTGCTGTCAGAATGTGGCGCGGACTGTCCGTTCACATAGCTCTCCCACTCCGGTTCGCTGCCGCCCGGGACGTTCTGAATGTCCTCCACCGAGTACGTTTGGTTGCGCGACGAAGCAGTCGTTGTGGAGCTGTCTTGCGGTTGCGACGACAACGCATGTGTGAGCGGAAGTAGTGACGACGACGGTGATGCTATGTCTGTGGGAACACGTGATATGGTGGACATGCCCCGGATGTTGGCGATGGATACATCTTGCGACGGGTTGCGGGAGTTGTTGATGGACGTGCTGCCAACAGACAAACATTTGTTCATTTCATTACGATGCTTATCGAAATTGATGGCAGACAGACATTTGATGGCAGACAAACATTTGTTCATTTCATTACGATGCTTATCGAAATTGATGGCCTATAGCATTGCACAACGATTTTCATTCGTTAGCCTGACTTATACGGAGTTCGTTGGGATTTTTGTATAATTAAAATGCCAGAATTGTAAGAGTTAGTCCTCAGATTAACAACTTTATTCTTCATGCGTTAATCTTTCTTTACCGTCAGAAATCGCATAAAACGGGAATTTGACAGACAGATAAATCACCCGATAAAAAACATATATTTTCGTGTATTTTCGAATATATATATACAGATGATAAATCACTATGATAATGCCTGTTGTACGGAAACTATTTTTAACCAACCGAAGTGTTATGATTACTAATACATTCAGTGTCGCAGTGTCCCGAACAACAGTTGCTCAGGTAACCAATTAAAATAGTTCAAGGGCCGGCAGATGACAGGGTGTCTATATAATGTCACAGCCACTAGTAGTGGCGGGCAGATGACAGGGTGTCTATATAATGTCACAGCCACTAGTAGTGGCGGGCAGATAACAGGGTGTCTATATAATGCCACAGCCACTAGTAGTAGCGGGCAGATGACAGGGTGTCTATATAATGCCACGGCCACTAGTAGTGGCGGGCAGATGACAGGGTGTCTATATAATGTCACGGCCACTAGTAGTGGCGGGCAGATGACAGGGTGTCTATATAATGCCACAGCCACTAGTAGTGGCGGGCAGATGACAGGGTGTCTATATAATGCCACGGCCACTAGTAGTGGCGGGCAGATGACAGGGTGTCTGTATAATGCCACGGCCACTAGTAGTGGCGGGCAGATGACAGGGTGTCTATATAATGTCACAGCCACTAATAGTGGCGGGCAGACGACAGGGTGTCTATATAAAGCCACGGCCACTAGTAGTGGCGAGCAGATGACAGGGTGTCTATATAATGCCACGGCCACTAGTAGTGGCGGGCAGATGACAGGGTGTCTATATAATGTCACAGCCACTAGTAGTGGCGGGCAGATGACAGGGTGTCTATATAATGTCACAGCCACTAGTAGTGGCGGGGAGATGACAGGGTGTCTATATAATGTCACAGCCACTAGTAGTGGCGGGCAGACGACAGGGTGTCTATATAAAGCCACAGCCACTAGTAGTGGCGGGGGGATGACAGGGTGTCTATATATTGCCACAGCCACTAGTAGTGGCAGGCAGACGACAGGGTGTCTATATAAAGCCACGGCCACTAGTAGTGGCGGGCAGATGACACGGTGTCTATATATTGCCACAGCCACTAGTAGTGGTTAGTATGTTTCCATGTGACGTGTCACACAACCACGTGGCGTTGTAGAAACTACAACAACATTTGGTTGTGGGAGTCCTTTGGTTCGTACAAAATATGTCTATATGCTATTATATATTACTGTTTAAATGACTGACAACGATATCTTCCGTGTAGGCATAATGTCACCCCAGCAGACATAGTACACGTCGTTGAGTGATCAACGCCAGGTTCGCTGAATGTCAATCTCCGCAGAAACCTTTGTAAGAATTGCTCTAAACGATACTGAAGCCAAGTGGCATTTCTAATTACGTCGTCCTGTATAATAAACAGTTGAAACGCCCTAAGCAAAACACTCCGTGGTAAATCTGTGAAAACGCATTCGTACGACGTAGGTGGCCTTTACTTGCAGGCGAAATGCCGACGTCGAATGAGGTCTACTCCGGGGAGAACGTCACGCGGCTACCGTGGAGATGGCTGGATACGGTGAGAAACATTTACACTTGTAACTTGTTCTTGCAAATGTATTTGCAGCTTAGACGACGAGGTAATTCGTGGGGTTATGAGGTCATTCGTGGGGTTATGCGTATGAGAACAGGCCAGATATATTTGGTACTTATTTGAATTAATTATATCCCTCACCTAAGGTGACGCAGGAACGGAGATAAACTAAAAAAAAATTTTTTCACGCAGATCTATTTGAACTAGCAATAAGAAAACGCCACATGTATCAAACAAACCACAAGTTTAAACACAATCGGTTATCTTTTTGAAGGAAATAGATCGTCTGTTAAAATAGGCAATATCGCAAATATATAGTGCAGCGGTTCTCAAACTGGGGGTCGTGACTCCTGGGGGTCGTTTGGCAATTTCAGGGGGTCGTCTTACCAACCCTTGTAAATTTAATTCGCGTACAATTAAAACGTAAGATTAATCGCGCAAGATTTACAAAACGCGCTAGCCAAGTCTTCTTGCCGATGCAGCTCCTTCGAGGTATCGCTTTCACCGCCGCGCTGAATGGACAATCCATAATCCGACCAATTAGAAACCAATTAGAAAATCCGTTTGTTTTCACGGCAGATGTTGATCGAAGTCATTGACGTAAGTGGAATGTTATGATGAGTAGAAGTGTTTTAATGATGTTGTCGCCTGAAATACAATGTCGTATGTAAATGAAGCCATTCATAAGTTTCACGCTATTCAAATTATGTATGGTGTGTGATACGTGAACACGATATACCAGTTTCACGTTATTCAAATTATGTATGGTGTGTGATACGTGAATACGATTTACCAGTTTCACGTTATTCAAATTATGTATGGTGTGTGATACGTGAACACGATTTACCAGTTTCACGTTATTCAAATTATGTATGGTTTGTGATACGTGAACACGATTTACCAGTTTCACGCTATTCAAATTATGTATGGTGTGTGATACGTGAATACGATTGGCCAGTTTCACGCTATTCAAATTATGTATGGTGTGTGATACGTGAACACGATTTACCAGTTTCACGTTATTCAAATTATGTATGGTGTGTGATACGTGAATACGATTGGCCAGTTTCACGCTATTCAAATTATGTATGGTGTGTGATACGTGAATACGATTTACCAGTTTCACAAAAACGTGACTGTGTGAAACTGGACTCGTTGTTTAAAAAATGCAAAAAGAAAGTAATACATTTATCAGGGCTTGAATGAAATGGAATAATTTATAATGTTTGCTAAATAATCATATTACTGTTAAAGATTGTAATTGGTACTTCGGCACCCATCTTGTAGCATTTTACATGCAAGTTAGTGGCCAGAAATAAATGTGAATAGGGTATGATTTGTTGCCATATTAAGTATGTGATAGTTTATAACCAATTCCCATTTTCAAACTTAGTCTTAGTTTATTTAATCATTAAACATTGTAAATGACGTTAGTTGAAATACAATTCTACAAATGTAACTTTGGCATTAGTTGTCCAATTTAAATTGAATAAAACCATTCAATTCAGATTAAAGAGCTGCTTGTAGCATAAGAAGACATGCTTAGTTAATGCATTTTCAGGTAGTAATGCTACTTTTAGGTGATCTGACAGCTATATGTGTCAGTTTATAAAGTGGTGCATTACATTCAGGTAGTAATGCTACTTTTAGGTGATCTGACAGCTATATGTGTCAGTTTATAAAGTGGTGCATTACATTCCAAGCTAAAAATTATATTTGATTTCCAATTTTAGCAGGTGTAGTGGTCAAGACACCATGGCGTCTAGCAAGAAACGCACCTATCTGGACAGCTACCTGAATGTTGGTTTTACAAGCATAAATGAGAGAGGAGATGTAAAACCCCAATGTGTGATTTGCTACAAAGTTTTGGCGGCTGAAGCGATAAAGCCTAGCAAGCTTAAATCACACCTAGATGCTGATGGCTCTATCAATCAACAGAATGCTGAAGGAATGCAGGCATTTCTTGTCGCCTTGGAAAGGGAAAAGAAGCCTCACACTATTGGAGAGCATCTGATTGTACCTTGTGCCAAGATCATGGTCAAACTTGTTTCGGGGATAAGAGTACAGAAAAACTTTGCGTGATTTCCCTTTCGAACGATAGTGTCCGCCGCAGAATATGTGAGCTTTCTCTGGATATCAAAGAACAGGTGGTACAGGAAATAACAAATGCTGATTTGTTCAGCATCCAACTCGATGAATCTATCGAAGTTCAGTCCTGCTCTCAACCAATGTTCGTCAGATACGTTCACAATGGAGACTTGAAGGAAGAATTCCTATTTTGTGATGACCTCGAGCTAACAACCAAAGGGGAAAATGTGTTGGAGAAACTCTCTGAATTCTTTGATGCCGAAGACCTTGATTGGTGCAATCTTTGTGGAGTATGCACTGAGGGGTCCCTGCAATGCTTGGGTCTCGATCAGGCTTCGTGACCCTCGTCAAATGGAAAGCTCCAGATGCCTGTTCTCTTCACTGCATGATTCATAGGCAGGCCTTTGTACCAAAGACACTACCACAGGCACTCCTGGAAACTCTTGATAGCGTCGTAAGAACTGTGAACTTTGTGAAAACAAGTGCCCTAAACTCGCGCCTTTTTAAGAAGCTATGCCACGACATGGACTATGTTCACGAAACGCTTGCTATCATGCATTTTATTTTTACAAAGTAAACGTATATTATTCACCTGTGACTGGGCCCGGCGTTGTAGCCGGAAGTGTTGTAGGCCGTGACGGTGGAGGAACTGTGCTCCATGCTCTGAGACGTCTCGCAGCTGTCCACGTGACCACACGTCGACGTGTTGGTGCTGGCGCCCTCTGTCGGGCACATTGAGATGCTGCTGATGAGTTGAGACGTCGACGTGTTGTTGCTGCTTCCCATCATAGGAACAGTCGAGATGTTCTCCGTCGCCCCGTCTGGTAGGTAGTCACCCACACGCTCGTTGTGGTAGTGGGTGACGCCGTGCTGTTGGGGGTAGACTGCGGTAGCGGGGTAGTTAGCGGCACACGGGTAGTCATCGGGGTACAGGCACGTAGCGGGGTATGGCAGCCCCGGGCTGGCATGATGAGTCGCTACGAATGACAAGATACATGAAAGTAGAAGCTTGGGCATGTTCAACATTCTTCAGGATAGTTTCATTTTCATTTCAGTTCTTATTACTATATGCAAACATTACCTTTAAAGACGTTCACCTATCTTAACAATATGACGTCTTCAGTACGATGACGTCATCGTAGACATGTGGATACTCGTAGTTGCCCTCATCTCAGTTGATCACTGCCTCTGTCTTCCGCATCCACATCCACTAGTCTACGATGACGTGACCGTCCTGAAGAATGACGAAAGTCTCTTCAGATACTACAAATGTTTGGATATGGTATTAAGAACTGTACTCGTATAACATACTGAGCTTGCTTTGTGATAACCAACGCCCATTATCTTACTCTGCAATACCATCGGCCAAGTAGTAGGTAAGAATGCACCAATGTTTGCCTTGGCGGAAGTTAACTGACACTGTCTACACAGCACAGTCTACGGATATAAGATCACTGCTGCGCTCCCTGGTGCGAGTGTAGTGCCTACATTAATAAGGAAGTAATGTATATCATTCAGCCAGCACTGCACTTTTCCGTTGAACAACAATCATGGTGACTCTGTCGTACCTGCGAAGTCATTCCTAGTGTGTGGCGGGGGAGGTGGCATGGCGTGTGCAGCCGCTCTGCCGCTCGAGCGGAAGCGACACTGATTGGCAACACCCGGAATACAGCCGAGCGCCACGTTAGTCGTGTAGTGCTTGTGGTGGCTCGACTCCGGCCACTGCGCACGTCGCACCGGCTGTCTGGTGTGGGCATCACGTGATGCCGACGTCATCATCGAGAACGGGATATTTCCATCGCTTAGGCTGCTGCATCCGCTCAGGTTGCCGTGGTAACGAGAAGCACTGTACTGGGGACATGACGTCACATCCGTCGATACGTAAGAATGGGTGTCGTTGATGATCAGTCCGGCCGGTAGGGGGTCGCCGTCGGACCCCTCTGTCGGGGTGTTGTATGGGACAGGACAGGCGGAAGTCGCGTACTTCGGATACGAACTGATCATGCTCGGATCTGACTGAACCATCCGGGTAGTTGCCGGCGTCAGCCACGTGAGGCGATACGGCGAAAATGGCGTTTGATTCGATATGACCAGATTCGGGTAGGAATGAACGCTGGCGAAGCACGGCGTAGACTTGCCCGTACTGATCGTCGCGATGTCGTTGGGATATCGCGAGAAGACAGACGAGAGCGAATCGTCTTCACGGGATGCGCCACACTCATTAATCTTGTCCAGATTCGGACGGAAGTCACGTGTGTGCGTGCCGCTGTTGCGCAGTGGCGTCGTTGAGCGGGTTGAACTGCGGTAGTTCTCGGCGTTGCTCTGGTAACGCAGGAAGGTCGCTGTGGCGTTCCTCGCGCCGTAATGTCGAACTCTGCAGGGCGAAGCACGATTAATATGCAATGTATCAACGGCAAGACGGGAATGTGAGCATATCGAAAGAAGGACAAAGTTGAAAACGCCCGTGTTGTGTACGTGTTAGTTATAACAAGATTTACTGCAGCATTAGCTAAATCAGGGTTATTTGGAAACGTTAAGATGTATTTTTCCCTGTTTTTTGCGATGGCCGCACCAGCGATTTGTATATTGGAGGAACGACACGCGACACTCCAAATTATTATTCCTTTATAAGTGTATGTATTTTTCCTCGTTGCTCCCTTTCTAAAGGGTTGAGTCTAGCTCTTGTACGGCTCCCGCCCCGGCTGCTATCCTCCCTCTACTTGTCATTCTCGTCCACCCTTCCTATTTGCGCAGTTTTCCCATCTATCCAAATATATCACTTACCCATTGCTTCGTTTGATTTTACAATTAGCAGAGCGTTGTTAAAATTCTACTGTCAATAAACTTATCAGTACTAATTAATCAACAAGTATTTTAATTAGCTCCTATGAGAATATGGTCTATAGCGTGTTGGAACATAGCGGGCTTGCACACGATGTCCGTGCGTGTTGGAACATAGCGGGCTTACTCACGATGTCCGTGCGTGTTGGAACGTAGCGGGCTTACACACGATGTCCGTTACCTGCGGGTATGCCAGGCGTTCCAGAGCAGACCGGCGACGACGACGACCATGAACAAGCTGAGCACAGCCAGCGGGAGGATGATGCCGAGACTCGACACGGTCAGAGACCGTGTGTAGTCCGGGGGCCGGGGACTGGCGCTCGTCCAGTCGGTCGGCGACACAGACGTTCTGTTCGTCGCGATTGTCATAATGTCCGCCCACGGACTATACGGTCGACGAAGCGAATGACGATTCCGAACAATGCGAGATCCCTGGAAACACACAGCTGTATATAAACATGTTCATTTAGCTGCATAGCAAATATGGCAACTTTAATTGTAAACGCTATGTACACCGATTGTTTTAATATAATAATATACCTTTGTCTTTACGCCTATGAAATATCCTCCTTGCATGCTATTTCGCAGAACAAACAATAACAAAGGAATACAATATTGACATGATGCCACCACAGGTTAGCATAATGTTATCTTCCATAGTTGGTGAACACCCATCTCGTTTACCTCTTATACCCAATTGTTCTGCTGCTACTGGAAATCTAATGTATACATTTTCACTTAATTTTAACATAATAATAAACTATTGATATTTGTTATGACTAATATAATGTTTTGGGGGGAAAATTCAGAATTGCAAATACTCTTTTTGTTGAATTTTGTAATTCAGTTGTCTTTATGTGTAAATTTGGTTATAATTACGGGGAGTATTGTGTGTGTGCATGCGTGAGTGCGTGCGTGAGTGCGTGAGTGCGTGCGCCGCGTGCGTGTGTGTTCTTTTCTGACCATCGAAACTGCCTGAAGGGTCCTGTCTAGCTTGCTCTACCACACACAACATAGGATACAAGAATGTGCTCTAATTGCTAGGAAGGGATATTGCCGAAGAAGCTATACGTTTTATTGTATGGTGACAAATATATTTATATTGAGCAGGAACTATACGAAAACTGACATCAACGGGCGTATACATAGAGATGGAAGTGACACAGATATGTGGAAGATATTTATATCAAATACTCTACTGCATCCACCCATACTAAAGCAGCCAGATGCATCATAAGGCATAATTAGAAAGATTACTGTAGGGGCTGGTCACCTTGCTAAAGATTACTGTAGGGGCTGGTCACCTTGCTGAAGATTACTGTAGGGGCTGGTCACCTTGCTGAAGATTACTGTAGGGGCTGGTCACCTTGCTAAAGATTATTGTAGGAGCTGGTCACCTTGCTGAAGATTACTGTAGGGGCTGGTCACCTTGCTAAATATTACTGTAGGGGCTGGTCACCTTGCTAAAGATTACTGTAGGGGCTGGTCACCTCGCTAAAGATTCCTGTAGGGGCTGGTCACCTTGCTAAAGATTACTGTAGGGGCTGGTCACCTTGCTGAAGATTACTGTAGGGGCTGGTCACCTTGCTGAAGATTACTGTAGGGGCTGGTCACCTTGCTAAAGATTATTGTAGGAGCTGGTCACCTTGCTGAAGATTACTGTAGGGGCTGGTCACCTTGCTAAATATTACTGTAGGGGCTGATCACCTTGCTAAAGATTACTGTAGGGGCTGGTCACCTTGCTGAAGATTACTGTAGCGGCTGGTCACCTTGCTGAAGATTACTGTAGGGGCTGGTCACCTTGCTAAAGATTATTGTAGGAGCTGGTCACCTTGCTGAAGATTACTGTAGGGGCTGGTCACCTTGCTAAATATTACTGTAGGGGCTGGTCACCTTGCTAAAGATTACTGTAGGGGCTGGTCACCTCGCTAAAGATTCCTGTAGGGGCTGGTCACCTTGCTAAAGATTACTGTAGGGGCTGGTCACCTTGCTGAAGATTACTGTAGGGGCTGGTCACCTTGCTGAAGATTACTGTAGGGGCTGGTCACCTTGCTGAAGATTACTGTAGGGGCTGGTCACCTTGCTAGAGATTACTGTAGGGGCTGGTCACCTTGCTAAAGATTACTGTAGGGGCTGGTCACCTTGCTAAAGATTACTGTAGGGGCTGGTCACCTTGCTGAAGATTACTGTAGGGGCTGGTCACCTTGCTAGAGATTACTGTAGGGGCTGGTCACCTTGCTGAAGATTACTGTAGGGGCTGGTCACCTTGCTAGAGATTACTGTAGGGGCTGGTCACCTTGCTGAAGATTACTGTAGGGGCTGGTCACCTTTCTAAAGATTACTGTAGGGGCTGGTCACCTTGCTAAAGATTACTGTAGGGGCTGGTCACCTTGCAAAAGATTACTGTAGGGGCTGGCCATCTTGCTAGAGATTACTGTAGGGGCTGGTCACCTTGCTAAAGATTACTGTAGGGGCTGATCACCTTGCTAGAGATTACTGTATGGGCTGGTCACCTTGCTGAAGATTACTGTAGGGGCTGGTCACCTTGCTGAAGATTACTGTAGGGGCTGGTCACCTTGCTGAAGATTACTGTAGGGGCTGGTCACATTGCTAGAGATTACTGTAGGGGCTGGTCACCTTGCTGAAGATTACTGTAGGGGCTGGTCACCTTCCTAGAGATTACTGTAGGGGCTGGTCACCTTGCTGAAGATTACTGTAGGGGCTGGTCACCTTGCTGAAGATTACTGTACGGGCTTGTCACCTTGCTAAAGATTACTGTAGGGGCTGGTCACCTTGTTAGAGATTACTGTAGGGGCTGGTCACCTTGCTGAAGATTACTGTAGGGGCTGGTCACCTTGCTGAAGATTACTGTAGGGGCTGGTCACCTTGCTGAAGATTACTGTAGGGGCTGGTCACCTTGCTAGAGATTACTGTAGGGGCTGGTCACCTTGCTAAAGATTACTGTAGGGGCTGGTCACCTTGCTGAATATTACTGTAGGGGCTGGTCACCTTGCTGAAGATTACTGTAGGGGCTGGTCACCTTGCTAGAGATTACTGTAGGGGCTGGTCACCTTGCTAAAGATTACTGTAGGGGTTGGTCACCTTGCTGAAGATTACTGTAGGGGCTGGTCACCTTGCCAAAGATTACTGTAGGGGCTGGTCACCTTGCTGAAGATTACTGTAGGGGCTAGTCACCTTGCTAAAGATTACCGTAGGGGCTGGTCACCTTGCTGAACATTACTGTAGGGGCTGGTCACATTGCTAAAGATTACCGTAGGGGCTGGTCACCTTGCTGAAGATTACTGTAAGGGCTGGTCACCTTGCTGAAGATTACTGTAGGGGCTGGTCACCTTGCAAAAGATTACTGTAGGGGCTGGTCACCTTGCTAACGATTACTGTAGGGGCTGGTCACCTTTCTGAAGATTACTGTAGGTGCTGGTCACCTTGCTAAAGATTACTGACCGTAGGGGCTGGTCACCTTGCTGAAGATTACTGTAGGGGCTGGTCACCTTGCTGAAGATTACTGTAGGGGCTGGTCACCTTGCAAAAGATTACTGTAGGGGCTGGTCACCTTGCTAACGATTACTGTAGGGGCTGGTCACCTTTCTGAAGATTACTGTAGGTGCTGGTCACCTTGCTAAAGATTACTGTAGGGGCTGGTCACCTTGCTAAAGATTACTGTAGGGGCTGGCCACCTTGCTAGAGATTACTGTAGGGGCTGGTCACCTTGCTAAAGATTACTGTAGGGGCTGATCACCTTGCTAGAGATTACTGTATGGGCTGGTCACCTTGCTGAAGATTACTGTAGGGGCTGGTCACCTTGCTGAAGATTACTGTAGGGGCTGGTCACATTGCTAGAGATTACTGTAGGGGCTGGTCACCTTGCTGAAGATTACTGTAGGGGCTGGTCACCTTCCTAGAGATTACTGTAGGGGCTGGTCACCTTGCTGAAGATTACTGTAGGGGCTGGTCACCTTGCTGAAGATTACTGTACGGGCTTGTCACCTTGCTAAAGATTTCTGTAGGGGCTGGTCACCTTGCTAGAGATTACTGTAGGGGCTGGTCACCTTGCTAAAGATTACTGTAGGGGTTGGTCACCTTGCTGAAGATTACTGTAGGGGCTGGTCACCTTGCCAAAGATTACTGTAGGGGCTGGTCACCTTGCTGAAGATTACTGTAGGGGCTAGTCACCTTGCTAAAGATTACCGTAGGGGCTGGTCACCTTGCTGAACATTACTGTAGGGGCTGGTCACATTGCTAAAGATTACCGTAGGGGCTGGTCACCTTGCTGAAGATTACTGTAAGGGCTTGTCACCTTGCTGAAGATTACTGTAGGGGCTGGTCACCTTGCAAAAGATTACTGTAGGGGCTGGTCACCTTGCTAATGATTACTGTAGGGGCTGGTCACCTTTCTGAAGATTACTGTAGGTGCTGGTCACCTTGCTAAAGATTACTGACCGTAGGGGCTGGTCACCTTGCTGAAGATTACTGTAGGGGCTGGTCACCTTGCTGAAGATTACTGTAGGGGCTGGTCACCTTGCAAAAGATTACTGTAGGGGCTGGTCACCTTGCTAACGATTACTGTAGGGGCTGGTCACCTTTCTGAAGATTACTGTAGGTGCTGGTCACCTTGCTAAAGATTACTGTAGGGGCTGGTCACCTTGCTAAAGATTACTGTAGGGGCTGGCCACCTTGCTAGAGATTACTGTAGGGGCTGGTCACCTTGCTAAAGATTACTGTAGGGGCTGATCACCTTGCTAGAGATTACTGTATGGGCTGGTCACCTTGCTGAAGATTACTGTAGGGGCTGGTCACCTTGCTGAAGTTTACTGTAGGGGCTGGTCACCTTGCTGAAGATTACTGTAGGGGCTGGTCACATTGCTAGAGATTACTGTAGGGGCTGGTCACCTTGCTGAAGATTACTGTAGGGGCTGGTCACCTTGCTAGAGATTACTGTAGGGGCTGGTCACCTTGCTGAAGATTACTGTAGGGGCTGGTCATCTTGCTGAAGATTACTGTACGGGCTTGTCACCTTGCTAAAGATTACTGTAGGGGCTGGTCACCTTGTTAGAGATTACTGTAGGGGCTGGTCACCTTGCTGAAGATTTCTGTAGGGGCTGGTCACCTTGCTGAAGATTACTGTAGGGGCTGGTCACCTTGCTGAAGATTACTGTAGGGGCTGGTCACTTTGCTAGAGATTACTGTAGGGGCTGGTCACCTTGCTAAAGATTACTGTAGGGGCTGGTCACCTTGCTGAATATTACTGATGGGGTTGGTCACCTTGCTAAAGATTACTGTAGGGGCTGGTCACCTTGCTGAAGATTACTGTAGGGGCTGGTCACCTTGCTAAAGATTACTGTAGGGGCTGGTCACCTTGCTAAAGATTACTGTAGGGGCTGGTCACCTTGCTGAAGATTACTGTAGGGGCTGGTCACATTGCTAGAGATTACTGTAGGGGCTGGTCACCTTGCTGAAGATTACTGTAGGGGCTGGTCACCTTCCTAGAGATTACTGTAGGGGCTGGTCACCTTGCTGAAGATTACTGTAGGGGCTGGTCACCTTGCTGAAGATTACTGTAGGGGCTGGTCACCTTGCTGAAGATTACTGTAGGGGCTGGTCACCTTGCTAGAGATTACTGTAGGGGCTGGTCACCTTGCTGAAGATTACTGTAGGGGCTGGTCACCTTGCTAAAGATTACTGTAGGGGCTGGTCACCTTGCTGAAGATTACTGTAGGGGCTGGTCACCTTGCTGGAGATTACTGTAGGGGCTGGTCACCTTGCTAAAGATTACTGTAGGGGGCTGGTCACCTTGCTGAAGCTGTATATTGTTACGTCGTACTAGATACCATTTTGTCATTCAACTAACCCTGCTGTGCCTCGACAGCCGCTGTACACCTGTCTGGACGTCCGTCACAGAACAGCTGGTATCCACGGGCAGGTCCTTTGTCTAATGTTGTGTGTCGAGATTCTACTGTTTACAGTTCGACAACTCGTAGACGTCCGACCAGAGACTGTCAACCTTCCGACGGCCCGTGTGTTGTCGGCAGACCGCATCCCCGGCCTATCTGTTGTCTCTTTCTTCTCCTATTGTTTCGTGCTTCGTGCTATTTTGTCACGTGCTATTTCCGCCCGCTTGGACGAGGCGTCTTCTATTGTTTCACGTTCAATAGAAAGGTCAAGAAGAATGCTATTTATATTGGTGTTTCACGACCATGGCCTCCAGCTGCTAATGACTCCACTGCTAGGCCACGCCGAATAAATAACACCACATATGCCATAATTTACCTTATCCTAATTGAAACTGATGTTGTAAATAGTCCACGCCACGATTCTAGACGATAGCAAGAGTAAATCGTAGTTAACCGTAACACAAACTCAAAAAAGTGGGCTGTTTCGCGTTAAAACATGACGTCTTCTATACTATTAAGTATTTTGTGCCTGTGTTTGTCTGCCTGTCTGCCTGTCTGTCTGTCTGCCTGTCTTTCTGTTCCCTCACATCTCCGTCAGTTTCGCGTGTATGTGGCTGACATTGTGTAGACGTGCCCGGGGTCCAGGGGGTGGTTCGACTATTAAATAAATTTCGAAAATCCCTGGGTTGGAGATCTGACGAAGGAAACTATGTGGACGTTTGACGTACATTACGAAACCCTGAACAACGATAATTCGTAGTTACGTACAATGGTTCGTGACGCTGTACATGTTTCCTACGATTGTGCCGCGTTACGTGATCCACGTCAAACGTCCATATAAGTTCATTCGTACGATACGAACCCTCCGTGAAACCAAGGGTGGCACATGATTTTGAGGCATGAAATGGTATCCATCATTGTCATAGTCATTGCCCTTGCACTACACAGTCAACATTGGCTGTGTAGTGCAAGGATTCGTCAGCTCTTGCAGTGGCTGTCTTTCTCCCTTGTAACTCGGCTGGTGGAGGATACAACGAGTATTGCAGTCACATTTGGATGCGTCGGGGCGGTGTGAATAGCAATAGTATGTACAATGGCAACATAATTACCAACAATGGCAACATAGTTACCAACAATGGTAACATAGTTACCAAAAACATTAACAATAGGAGTAGTTTATTGTAGCCCAAGCATAGGACAAGAGGAATATGGAAAATTACAAAATGCTATGAGAGAGGTGAAAAAGGGGAATATGCTATAATGGGTGATTTTGACCATGGATGACGACCACCAGTTTCACTTCTAACACAGGATTGTTTCCTTACTCAACATGTCTTGGAACCAACCAGAGGTGGGAATGTGTTGGATTTAATTTTGTTTTCTCAAACTGAATTAGTTGACAATGTTAAAGTACATGAACCTTTGGGTTCAAGTGATCATAACCAGACCCATTTTAATATAAAAGTGAAAACAGCGAATACATATAAAACAATGGAGGAGGAACTTCAACAAAAGACAAGATATAAAGAATATAGCGAATATAGATTGAAATAACTTACTGAAGAACAAGACAGCAACATAATGCTGGCACTGCTTAAAACATGAGATTGATGGCATTACTAAAATATTTGTTCCATTAAAAAACAGAGGAAATGGTCCAGGAAGAAACCCCTGTCAAAACCCATTCTTATGTTTTTTGAAGAAATTACAAAGTGGGTAGATGGTGGGTCACCAGTGGACGTTGTCTACTTAGATTTTCAGAAAGCTTTCAATAAAGTGCCACCTCAACAATTTTAACTTAGATTAAAAGCCCATGGTATAGGTAATGCTGTAATCAACTGTATAGAAAAGTGGCTTACGCACAGAAGACAGAGAGCAATAGTAGATGGTGAGATTTAAAACTTAGAACTCTGTTTTGCGTGGGGTACCACAGGGATCAGCATTAAGACATGTACTGTTTTATTTTAATATGTATAAGTGATTTGGAAGATGACTTATTTAGCAAAGTACTGAAATTTGCAGATGACACAAAAAGTATTCAGAAAGGTTAAAATGATACAGATAAACACAGTTTACAGGATGATCTAGATAAATTGGTTAAATGGTCTGAAAATGGCAAATGTTATTAAATTTTGGGAAGTGTAAATGCATAGGACATGGAAACATGGACAAAGAATATAAAAGGGGAATGCTATGCTAGGTAGAACCACAAAATAAAAATACTCAGGAGTAACATTTAGGGCTGACATTACAGTTTCAGAGCAATGTGTGATTGCTGCTTCAAAGGTAAACAAATTGTATGGCTATCACGTATAAGGATTAACATCTAAATGTACCCCTGTACAAAGCGATAGTTAGACCACATTTGAAATATTGTATACAAGCATTGAGGCCGTATAGATATAGACATAGATAATCCAGAAAGAATACAACGAAGAACTAAAATGATTCCAGAATTGAGCGACCTTAGATATGAAAGTCACTCATTAGAATGTGGTTTGACATCACTAGAGACAAGAAGACTAAGAGGAGACCAAATATAAGTGTTTAGAATGGTGAATGGTTATGAGGATATTGATAGGAATATGTTTTTCAAATTTAAAGAAGGCAGTAGAATCAGAGGACACAAAATAGAATTAGTTAAGGAACAGTGTAGGTTGGACGTGAGAAAGTACTCTTTCTCACAGAGGGTGATAAATGAATGGAACAAACTGTCAAATGATTGTGTTAATGCTAGTAACGTGAATATGTTTTAAAATAAATTGACAGGTACCTGGTAAGGGCGATAAAATTGTTGGACTTTCGATAAGCCAATGACTTCCTTGTCCACTTGCCATCTGGAAAGTATAGTTTTGGATGGCAATTTTGTTAAATCTGGTTAAATCAATGTGACCTATTAATCTATTCCTGAACGATACGACAACCTGTACAAACAGTTCTTTAACATCGGAAAAATGTGTTGTTGTTGCATGGCCTCGATAATCTAAGCTCCGTGCTGTGGCGCCACCGTTTGTCACACACCTCATCGCCTGGATGCAAAGTGTACGTTTCATTGTGACAGAAATTATGCATGCACCGATATTTTGGGTGCATACATAATTGACTAATTACGATGTCATCCGGGCATTTGGCTAATCCATAACATCGAGTGAACCTTTAACAGTTTATACGATGCAATTGGGATTAACTTTGAACTTTGATTATATTAACACAAATATCAGACTGAAATCAGGCAAAACAATGTTTAGTGTAGAATCTCGATGATGACGCTGATTGGCTGCTGGCGCTTCCCGGGAACGCCCACGAAAAATGGAGTGGTGACAGTGGGTAACAACGAGACCACGCCTCTGAGGCCAGAATCTCTTCTCGGCCGGATAAGCTAGACTAGTTCTGCAGTGGCGATGTGGTGAGTGGTGCCATTGTTCGGGGTATACATTATACAATATGGTGAGTGGTGCCACTGTTGGGGGTGTACATTATACAATATGATGAGTGGTGCCACTGTTGGGGGTATACATTATACAATATGGTGAGTGGTGGCACTGTTGGGGGTATACATTATACAATATGGTGAGTGGTGCCACTGTTGGGGGTATACATTATACAATATGGTGAGTGGTGGCACTGTTGGGGGTATACATTATACAATATGGTGAGTGGTGGCACTGTTGGGGGTATACATTATACAATATGGTGAGTGGTGCCACTGTTGGGGGTATACATTATACAATATGATGAGTGGTGGCACTGTTGGGGGTATACATTATACAATATGGTGAGTGGTGGCACTGTTGGGGGTATACATTATACAATATGGTGAGTGGTGCCACTGTTGGGGGTATACATTATACAATATGGTGAGTGGTGGCACTGTTGGGGGTATACATTATACAATATGGTGAGTGGTGGCACTGTTGGGGGTATACATTATACAATATGGTGAGTGGTGCAACTGTTGGGGGTATACATTATACAATATGGTGAGTGGTGGCACTGTTGGGGGTATACATTATACAATATGGTGAGTGGTGCCACTGTTGGGGGTATACATTATACAATATGGTGAGTGGTGGCACTGTTGGGGGTATACATTATACAATATGGTGAGTGGTGCCACTGTTGGGGGTATACATTATACAATATGGTGAGTGGTGGCACTGTTGGGGGTATACATTATACAATATGGTGAGTGGTGCCACTGTTGGGGGTATACATTATACAATATGGTGAGTGGTGGCACTGTTGGGGGTATACATTATACAATATGGTGAGTGGTGGCACTGTTGGGGGTATACATTATACAATATGGTGAGTGGTGCCACTGTTGGGGGTATACATTATACAATATGATGAGCGGTGGCACTGTTGGGGGTATACATTATACAATATGGTGAGTGGTGGCACTGTTGGGGGTATACATTATACAATATGGTGAGTGGTGCCACTGTTGGGGGTATACATTATACAATATGGTGAGTGGTGGCACTGTTGGGGGTATACATTATACAATATGGTGAGTGGTGGCACTGTTGGGGGTATACATTATACAATATGGTGAGTGGTGCCACTGTTGGGGGTATACATTATACAATATGGTGAGTGGTGGCACTGTTGGGGGTATACATTATACAATATGGTGAGTGGTGCCACTGTTGGGGGTATACATTATACAATGAGGGACTATGTAAACTAAGCCGCGTGGTGGCAGCACACAACAATCACATCCCACCACTCACTAGTCTCGCTTATCCGACTCTCGCTCGCCTTCGTCAATTCGCCGAGAAGAGAGTCTGGCCGAGAGAGTAGGCATTTCCGTGAAGCGCCAGCAGCCAATCAGTGTCATTATCGAGATGCTAAACTAAGCATTTTTTGCATGATTTAAAGTCAGCTCGAAATGCATCGTATCATCTGATAACAGTTTACTCTTATTTTATGAATTAGCCAAATGCCCGGATGACATCGTAATTACCTAATTATGTATGCGCCCAGAATCTGGGTGCATACATAATTTCCGTCACAATGAAAAGTCCAGGCGATGATGTGTGCGGCAAACGGTGGCGCCACAGCACGGAGCTTGGATAATCGAGGCTAACCACCACGAGCGCTTTACAAGTTTTTTGTGAGCAGTCTCTGTCGCAACAAAATATGGATGTTGGTTTCTTCCACAACTAAGGGATTAACTTTGGTTGATGGTAGTAGTGTTTTAGGCAGAAATGGAGACATTTGAAAATTTCCGGGGGCGAAAGAAAAGCGTTGGCGTTGTTTTGCCTACGTTTGTATATAAAATAGTTAATATTATCGCTGTGCCGTCTTTTGATCGCACATTTAGATCATGCATTTAGAAAGACCTATTTTACAAAAGATGATGCTGATAATTCCTCGTGAGATAAGAATGACCGCTGCAAAAATAATCACGTGTGGCGCACTCTTAATGCTTTTATCGTTGCATTGCAACTCTGTCACAGCATTGGACTCTGTCACAGCATTGGACACTGTTACAGCATTGGACTCTGTCACAGCATATGCGTATTTAGCCTTTCTACCGGCAGTTCTATCACTGCAGTATATGGATCATGCCACATTATGTGAATGTCAACATCGATGTGTTGGCGGGTTTTGCCGCTGCTGTATATTTTAGACCCCTTCCCTTAAATTTGTAATACACGTTTGTAAGACAATTACGGTTGAGAAACAGATTATTGTCAATGTCACAATCATATCATTGGTCAGACATTTCAGGCAAATAATGTAGTAGACCTACTCAGAGCAGTATTTGTGTCTAAACTATCACTCATTCATTCAATCGTGTCTTCGTGCGGGGTAGTTTGCAGAATTGAATGCGCGGTGTCATGAACGGTTATGTCGTGACTCATGTGATCGAGAGAAGGATGTCTCAACTGACACACTGAGAAACACTGGTAGTCATCTACGTGGCTTTCATCTGCATGGCTTTTAACTGATTCTCTTTTTCGGTGTACAGTAGAGCATGCAACAACACAGAACATTGAACCGGAGAGAGGGGAAACTAGGACCCGGAAGAAGTCATCAATAACATACAAAGGACAAGTAAACAAGAAAAAGACAGTGACAAGTGTTTGTAACTGAATATCCGAATGATGCTATAAGTAATTCACTCTATTCAAACCTCCAGACCGGCACGTGTGTAACGTAAAATGTATGTATGTATGTATGTATGTATGTATGTATGTATGTATGTATGTATGTATGTATGTATGTATGTATGTATGTATGCATGCATGCATGCATGCATGTATGTAGCTATGTTGTACACACACACGCACGCACGCACGCACGCACGCACGCACGCACGCGCGCACACGCACGCACGCACGCACGCACGCACGCACGCACGCACGCACGCACGCACGCACACACACACACACACACACACACACACACACACACACACACACACACACACACACACACACACACACACACACACACACACACACACACACACACACACACACACACACACACACACTAGCTTTGATTAACCAGGTTCCGTGCTGTGGCGCCACCGTTTGTCGCACACATCGTCGCCTGGGATCAATGTGTACTTTCATTGTGACGGAAATTATGTATGCACCCAGATTGTGGGCGCATGCATAAATAGCTAATTATTATGTCACCCGGGCATTTGACTAATTAATAAAATAAGAGTTAACTTTTATCAGGCGGTAACTAATTAAGGGCCTATATCATTGTTTGGGACACATAATAATAATATTATTGGAAATTTATATTTTGGGGAAAGCTTATTTTGGTTGTTTTTTCACTTTAAAGGGACGTGGACCCTTCATTAGTATGAGAATATAGGAAAGGTATATATTTCCTGAAAGAACACGTCGAGACAGAGCCAATGCTATGTAATAATGCTATTTTAGATAGAGAAATAAGCAAGGCGGGGAAACTTCAAAACGAACTGTGAGACAATTTTGGAGAGTGGCCCTATATGACCCAATTTCCCAATTGTAGATCATGTTCCCAGGTTGGTGGTGAGGACGTTGAAGTAGTTGGGTTTTCCGTGTTTTGTGCCGTATTTGTCTACTGCGTAACTAGGCAGTCGTAACTAGGCAGTCGTAACTAGGCAGTCGTAATTAGGCAGTCGTAACTAGGCAGTCGTAACAAGGCAGTCGTAATTAGGCAGTCGTAACAAGGCAGTCGTAACTAGGCAGTCGTAACTAGGCAGTCGTAATTAGGCAGTCGTAGCAAGGCAGTCGTAACTAGGCAGTCGTAACTAGGCAGTCGTAACTAGGCAGTCGTAACTAGGCAGCCGTAACTAGGCAGTCGTAACTAGGCAGTCGTAACTAGGCAGCCGTAACAAGGCAGTCGTAACTAGGCAGTCGTAACTAGGCAGTCGTAACTAGGCAGTCGTAGCAAGGCAGTCGTAACTAGGCAGTCGTAACTAGGCAGTCGCTACGATGAGACCAGTCGAATCATTGTATCATTGGAGTCACTCGTTCAATATCCTATTCGTTCATAATTAACGAGAATACTACGACAGTCACAAAGACGACACGACGGAGAGCTTCACCCGAAGCAGACCCGTGAAAGGACGCCGCTGTTGGAGGCCAGTTATCAAGTATCGCTACAACCAGATGCGAGAACGAGAAACGCCATTATTTCTCAGTTGTATGACAGACAACTTCATTTAATTTTTTTTATAATTACAAGTATTTACAGAAATTAAGTGATTGCCTTGACTTGGCGAAACGTCATAATTGTCGACCGATGTCACACATTTGCCAATTGACAAATGACACAATAACAAATGTTACATCAGGCCAACGACAAAAGTCGCTATTTTTACAGAATGTTAATGATATGATTGGAGCAGGTTACTCTTGGCACGCTACATCCCTCAAGAACGTAGTGCGGTGCCCTCTCGTCGGTGCCCTCTCGTCGGTGCCCTCTCGTCGGTGCCCTCTCGTCGACATCAATTGTTTGGAAGCAACCTTGACCAATTTTTAAGGACGCAGCAGCCATATTGTATTATGTCTTCTAATCCACTATGATTGTCGATGATTTATCTTTACATGATACATATACTTTCAATCTAATTAATAATTGGATAGACTGACTGGAACAATAGGATGTCATAGGGTGTAGAATGACATATCAATATTACTGATTGATAAAAAATAAATATAGAGATTTATTTCACATTTGCGTTTGCAAAGAATAGTGTCTTCTGTGCAATTATATATCATCCCACAACATGGCCGATGAAACCCTCATGTACAACTGAATTCAGCCCACATAAATTAGTAAAATCAAACCCAGCGCCAATAATAATAATGCCACCTGTGAACTTGGATCTACGGACTAAGTAGCACAGCGAATCAGTTCGTTTGTAAGAGTAATTGCAAAATCTGATCACTGGAGTGAGCTGGTTAAAGACGAGACTGCTGGTCCTCGAGCAGTCGAGGTCCCCAAATTAATTATAGAATTAACGTCTGATACTTGGTGGCCAGTCTAGTTGTGGTGTTCCAATTAATAAATGGATCGTTGCTATAGTTAGACGTGTATATGCTCTATGTCGTTGAGGACAGTTGTCATCCGGTTTTAAAACAGTAATATTTCCGTCTGTTGTTTTGTATCCGATGACGTAAACCGTGGTAGACCATGGTATGTCATCATGACATGCCATGGTCTACCATGGTATGTCATTGTGACATGCCATGGTCTACCATGGTATGTCATCATGACATACCATGGTCTACCATTGCATGTCATCGTGACATGCCATGGTCTACCATGGTATGTCATCGTGACATGCCATGGTCTACCATTGTATGTCATCGTGACATGCCATGGTCTACCATGGTATGTCATCATGACATGCCATGGTCTTGGTAGACCATGGTATGTCGTCATGACATGCCATGGTCTACCACGGTTTACGTCATCGGATAAAAAGCCGATGACTCATGCTTTTTATATACACCCTGTATTGTGTATGGTAATGTATGGTTTACCTGTTTAAGAACATCATGGTATTTTACCATGGTTTACCTGTTTCAAAACACCACGGCATACGTTGGTTTCCAATGGGAATGGCGATGACGTTAATTTTGCATAACAAAACAATCTGAATCATATCACGTCGGTTGCGATTGTCTACGTAAAAACCACGTCTTGCAGAGATACACATTGCTAACGGCATTCAATTTATTGTTCCGCGTCCCACATATTGACCCAGGCCGTCCTACATGTTGACCCGGGACGTCCCACATATTGACCCAGGCCGTCCTACATGTTCGCCTGCCTTATTATTCTACTTATTGACCCGCGTCGTTCCGTATAGTGACCTGACATTATTACTGAGACTGCTGATAGCTGATTGGACGTCAATGTGAACGCACTACATAACGACGTCGATACGACCCGGGCGTCGGCCTCGCTAGGAAACAATGCAGAATGGTGTATGGAGGAAACGATTGCCTCGAGACTCGCGTAGTCTGTTTATGTGCGCTGCAACAATCGCGTATCTACGCCAACCCATGCTCAATCGCGTTCGAAGTTATTGAAACGTCAGATCAGCCGATTTTTTTCTAATGCTAACGGTGTGATTTCTACTTAATATATGCAAGCGTTATTGTTGGTTTGATGTATTCTTTGCTGAAACAGTATATTTGAATAATTGCGTTCTTGTCGTTGTCATGGATACTTCATTGTTTCGACTCTCTCATTTAAAGTACACAATTACGTGTCGTATTTCCGCCGACTCTGGCTCGCAACTTCACATTATACTAGTTATACTAGTTATAATAGTTATACTAGTTATACTAGTATTATATTATGCACCAGCGACGCCACGGGTTATTTTTGGTATCTTCTATTATGAATAGCATACACGAATGTGAAATATTGTCAAATGTTTTATGCATTTGCGATTCGAAAAATCGAACCGAGATGCAACATTTTGGCATATGTTCGTTGCTAAACCAACCACGATTGGGTCAGTGTTAACAGTCTTTCCTTTCTTCAGCCTCAGTTTCCCACAGAATTAGCAAAATGTGTCCCAACTGTTGATCCTGTTCCGATCTTGTCGGTGAGGAAGTTGAAGTAGTTGGGTTTTCCGTATATTTGTACTGCATTGTTGCGGTTGTCTACTTACGTAAAAACCGTGTAAGCCGCACAGATATGCATCGCTAAAGGCATTCACTTTATTGATCCGTGTCTTACATATTGACCCGGGACGTCCCACATGTTGACCTGCCTTATTATTCTACTTATTGACCCGCGTCGTTCCGTATAGTGACCTGACATTATTACTGAGACTGCTGATAGTTGATTCGACGTCAATGCGAACACACTACATAACGACGTCGATACTACCCGGTCGGTATTGGTAGGAAACAATGCAGAATGGTGTATGGAGGAAACGATTGCCTCGAACACGGCCCTGTAATAAATGACTGAATAGTACGCTTTGTATCACTTTTAGTATAGTTATCTTAGACTGGTGAATATTGATTGATATGTTTTCTTTGATGCGTTGGTTGTTCAACCAGAACGACGTCTGCCCACCTAGCACGTTTACCAGACACAATGTGTCGAATCGTGACTTGACTAACGAGGCGTGTCTTCAATACCAGTGTGATGCAAGTCTGGTGACCGCTTACGCCAATCGTTTCGTCAATTTGATGCATGACTAACTCTGTATCTAAATATGCTGACTTGTACCTGTTCTGAACTACGGCCAATTAGGGGTCAACATTATGAGGAGGAAACAGTGGCGTCACTCCAGTGCGCACGGTGGCTTAGTTTCTTATGTTGGAACACACTGTTCTTGTGTGTGTCTAATGATATATACGAAATAATGCCATGGTGTAGATAATTCCAATCTGTTATTGTAGATGGGGAAAAATATTCCCAAATGTATTTGGTGAATATGTCTAATTTGACTAATTTTGGCTGATTATTATGTTTTTTTGCGAGCATCTAGTATTGTGCTGTGTTTCACGTATATTGATATAGTGGGACAACTCTATGGTTGCGTTTTGGTTAGCTCCAGGGTTTTGGACGTACTGGATTCACCTTCTGTTCAACTCAGGTCAACAGGAAACAATACAATTTCTTACATTACACTTTTTAGAATGCCTGACCCTTCGATTTTTACGCGCTTCTGTGCATTATATGTTTTTCGTACTGTAATGTATGAGTCAAGCATCTCACCATTTTACCAAGTTTGAGTAGGTCGTTTTGTAGAAGAGGCGTACACGGGATGAGAGATTGTCTGGCAGGAGGTCATTTATGTAAAATAAGCAAAGAAGTGACTCCAGAACTGTTCCCTTTAGCACTCCAAACGAAACGATGGCTTGTGTCGATGCAGCCCATTGATGACTACCTGTTGTGATCTTCCTGTGAAGACGCTTTCTGTCCATGCCACGATTGAGTCGTTGATAACATCTGAGTTGATGGATGTGTTGTTGTTGCTGTTGTTGTGGTTGCTGCTGCTGCTGCTGCTGCTGCTGCTGCTGCTGCTGCTGCTGCTGCTGCTGCTGCTGCTGCTGCTGCTGCTGCTGCTGCTGCTGCTGCTGCTGCTGCTGCTGCTGCTGCTGCTGCTGCTGCTGCTGCTGCTGCTGCTGCTGCTGCTGCTGCTGCTGCTGCTGCTGCTGCTGCTGCTGCTGCTGCTGCTGCTGCTGCTGCTGCTGCTGCTGCTGCTGCTGCTGCTGCTGCTGCTGCTGCTGCTGCTGCTGCTGCTGCTGCTGCTGCTGCTGCTGCTGCTGCTGCTGCTGCTGCTGCTGTTGTTGTCATGTTGTAATCCTTCAGACAGTGCTATTCGATATTGTGCAAGTGTCTACGTAGGCCTAGTAGACAGTGGTATGTGAGATACTGTGTGGTAGAGGATGTAATAGAGGGTGTGATAGAGGGTGCGTGGCGAACGGAGACAGTACAGTTCGGGACAGAAACAATTTCTTCACGGTGCGCGACTCGTCCATGAGAGCAATCGACGCCACCCATTTCTATATGTAGCCATTCTTGCTAGGTCATGTGACTTTTTTGGGTTTGCGTCTCTCTTGCGATGGTTCCTTTTGACGTTTCTTTTTGGAAGTCCTCTTTTCCTTTTTCCAGATGATTTCTAGTACCGTCCAGCTTTGGTGTTCTTGTTGGCTGCATTTTAAGGACATCGCCCAAATAACTACATCGTCTTTTCAATACTGTTGACTTATTGTTGACTTTATTACTTCAAGGACTTCCTCGTCGGTGATAAATTCGTTCCATTTCATGTTTAGAAATCTGCGCAAGCATCTGGTCTGGAAACTTTATAGTTTCGGTTAATTTTGTTTTAATTCCATTTTTCAGAGCAACATAGAAGCACGGGTATAACATTGCTGTTGAAAATTCTTATTTTAGTGTTTGTATTTATACCTTTGACCTTCAAATGTTTGTGAGTTTTTGAAATGCTCCCTATATCTTTACAAATCAAATATAATACAATAATACAATAAAGAAGACTTCAATAGCGCCAAAATCCAAAGAAAACCGAGCTCAGCAGCACCAATACCGAAGTGTTCGGCAAATGTTAATAAAAATTCAATTCCGAATCGTCAACAGTGATGGTGGTGCGCTGAGGAGTTAAGGAGGATAGGCCAGGTCAAATAGGTAGGTTTTTAGATGACGCCGAAATGTTGAAATATCTTCACATGACTTAACACTGACAGGCAATGAGTTCCACAAAGTAGGTGCAGCAATTGAGAAAGCTCTAGTTCCAATGTATTATTGTTATCAATAGAACAGTCTCCATCTTTGGACATTATATTACCAAGATAGATTAAACGATCCACGTTTGCAAGGGTTTTATCGTTCAGTAAAAGTGGTTTTATTATCACAGTTTGCACTCAGTGCCTCAATTTTGGAGGCGTAGATGAAGAGTCCGACTTTGTTTGCATTGCTTGACAAACAGTTTGTCTTGGTTTGCATCTCTTTAATATAATTGTTTAGCAGGCAGATGTCGTCAGCAAATGTCGTCAGCAAAATCCAAATCTCCCTTTTCATTTGCCTGTCTATCCCAGATTTCCTCAGTCCGTCTCTATTATAAAATCTAATGTTGAAGTGTTTACGTTAATAGTTTTTGTTTTTCCTGTTAATTTTTTACCGAACATTGCAAATTCAATATTTTCATGCTACAAACTTCCTTTCTTTTATTGCTTCCAATGTTTCTTAATTGAATTCCATGCTTCTTTATTGTCTTCAAAGATATCTTCCAAAGCTTCCAACTTATTTTTCCGTTCCAGTTTAAAAATAGCTTTTACTTATGGCTTCGTTAGTTTCATATTTCTTGGATAGTGGTTTGAATAGCATATTTTCTAGCCTTAGTTTTAGCGTAAATAAACTATTTCACGCATGTCAACACATTGAACGAAAACGGGGTCATCGTGTACACGCATGACTGTCATCTATCGACCGCCACGGCTTCGGAAGAATCGCTTGACCCAAGAAATGTTTTAACGTACAAAATGAGACGTTGCTTATCAATTGCTTATCAGCACCTCGTACTGATTATATATATATATATATATATATATATATATATATATATATATATATATATATATATATATATATATATATATATATATATATATATATATATATATATATATATACACACATATATATATATATATATATATATATATATATATATATATATATATATATATATATATATATATATATACATATACACATATATATATATATATATATATATATATATATATATATTATTTGTTGCCAGAGCGTTTTAGTAAAGTTAACAGCAGGCAAGGCCATGAAAGGACAATTTCAATGGAACATGTGGACAAATATCCCATAAAAAAACCAGTTTACTGATATTGCAAAGGCCTAAATGGGCAGTTCAGTTCAGTTCAGTTCCTGAGCGATTGGTGAGTCTTATGCGAAGCCGTGTTGGTAGGACAGCTGTTGAATCCATCTGTGCAGTTGAATCCATTTGTGTAACTGACAATATCAATTATTTAATCCAGGGCGTACAAGCTCATGTGCTACTTTTATTAAGTCTAATAGGTCGTAACACCTTTGTTCTGTCTCTTTGAAAAACAGTGCGCCACAGTAGGTTCATAACACAACAAATTGTTTTCCTGTGCGTTGCTAACAAAGGGTGCTCATTGCCTCTCAACTATATTGAAATCTTCGCCTCTTTAGGAAAAATCAAAGATCCACCTGTATCATGCCAAACGTATTGAAAATATACACACATCATTAATGTGTATTGTGCTAATTTATTTTATTTGTCACAAAATGTAACATTCTCCTGAATTACGACCAACTTGTGGAAATCAATAACGTCACTCTTCGATATAATTATGGTGGACAACAAAGCGCACGTTCGCGAGAGAGAAGCGCGATTAAGGCAACTACTGTCTGGTATCCTTATGCAATTTGGAAAGCCAAACAAGGGAAAAGCCTGCGTGAATGGCGTGAACGGCGTGAACGGCGTGAACGGCGTGAAAGGCGTGAACGGCGTGAACGGCGTGAACGGAACTCCAAGCTGGAAATTCATAAACAGAGTTTTCGTGAGCAGTACAAACTGGTCAGTGACGTCCTACTAAATGCTAAGACTACGTTCTACTCCGATCAAATCCGGAAGATTGAAAAATACCAGAAACAGTAATTGTTGTTTGCCGCAGCGAACGATCTTCTTCACGGGAAGAGTGACACGTCCGACCTGGCGGAAAGATATTCAACTTTCTTCTCGGAGAAGATCAACCGCTTCGCTGCGAACTGTCCACTTTAACTACTACGACAAGTCAAGTGCCTTATTTACTACATTTCACCGTAACACATGTGAATTTCTGTATTTTGTAATTCAAACGAAAGAAGCTGTTAAGAAACGTATTATAAAAGCTGCACCGAACCCTGTTTGACTTAGAAACGGGTCTTCGATGTCATTCAGGTTTGTACAACTTTCATCAACGTGCAAACGTGTCTCGCTATCCCAGGAAGATGCCCGATTAATTCAAAGTCATACAAGTGTCACCACTATTCAAGAAACCTGGAGTTGATAGTAGAAACAATCACTTTGCAATGGACATGGGATTAGTGGTGGTGCTGGTTGATTTGAGTGCTGGTTTTGACCAAATCGATCGCTTACTTTTATTGCATCAGCTGAGAAGCAATTTACGCATGAGTGGTTCTAAATTAGCATGGTTCTGTGACCTTTTTGTCTAATCGATACCAACATGCCCTACATTAGCAACGGAAGTCACACGGACAGGTGTGTTCGTCGCTTAATGCTAAACGGCAGCAAAACGGGGGTGGTGATTGTTTGCACTGAACAAAAGTTGACTGTGGCGAATAACATCCGTGTTATCCCTGGTAACTGCCCCGTGTCTCCAATGCCAGTGGCAGAGAACCTTGGAATCCTATACGACACCATTCTGCGTACCTGCAGCTTCACAACATATCAGCCGGATTAGAAGATGCCCTACAAAAACGCCACTATGAGACAGGTGCACGCGTTTGTAATTTTTTTTTTATTAGATAAGGCAATTTATGCGCTTTTCTTCAATATTCCGGCAACCAGAGAAGTATGTGTCCTTCAGATATCGGCACTGACCGGCATGTCTATAAAAAGAGATTTGCTGCACGCTGTGCTTTGGCACACGCACATTATTCGCGATTAACTGACGCACATTATTCGCGATTAACTGACGCACATTATTCGCGATTAACTGACGACCGAACCGGCGGAGGCAGAACACATCGATGACGCACGCCCGCTCTGGTAGCTCTCTGCGTTGGTGCTTTGCTGTAGAATGCGCATTGTTTGCGGCAGGTTCTATGCGGTCTACGTTGTAAATCGGGTCACTGCACGTGAACCGTCGTCAACAGTTCCGTCTTGTTCCGACTTCTCACCCCCCCCCCCCGGAGATGGTCGCCATTGTTAAAAAGCCCTCCCTTGAAAGGGGGTGGCTAGTCTTTAGTTGAACACGTGGTAAACGTTTAACTATGTCCTTGCACAACAACAAGCACATTATTAAGGATATAAAAACATGCACATAATTCAAGTAAGATTAACTTTCAACATACGCGATATTACACAATGGTTCTGTTAAATGCAATGCAATTCGAATGTTTTTCATCGGTCAAATGGCACTACTGGACTTGCGCAATACTCCGACTGCCGGGATGAGCACCAGTCCAACACAACGACTGCCGGGATGAGCACCAGTCCAACACAACGACTGATGGGATGAGCATCAGTCCAACACAACGACTGATGGGATGACCACCAGTCCAACACAACGACTGCCGGGATGAGCACCAATCCAACACAACGACTGCCGGGATGAGCACCAGTCCACCACAACGACTGCCGGGATGAGCACCAGTCCAACACAACGACTGCCGGGATGAGCACCAGTCCAACACAACGACTGATGGGATGAGCATCAGTCCAACACAACGACTGATGGGATGAGCACCAGTCCAACACAACGACTGCCGGGATGAGCACCAGTCCACCACAATGACTGCCGGGATGAGCACCAGTCCAACACAACGACTGCCAGGATGAGCACCAGTCCAACACAACGACTGCCGGGATGAGCACCAGTCCGACACAACGACTGATGGGATGAGCACCAGTCCAACACAACGACTGATGGGATGAGCACCAGTCCAACACAACGACTGCCGGGATGAGCACCAGTCCAACACAACGACTGCCGGGATGACCACCAGTCCAACACAACGACTGCCGGGATGTGCACCAGTCCAACACAACGACTGATGGGATGAGCACCAGTCCAACACAACGACTGGTGGGATGAGCACCAGTCTAACACAACGACAGATGGGGTGAGCACCAGTCCAACACAACAACTGATGGGATGAGCACCAGTCCAACGCAACGACTGATGGGATGAGCACCAGTCCAACACAACGATTGATGGGCAGACGAGCGAGAACTTCCAACTTCTCGTACACTGTTGCTCCCTTCAGTCGTCGACTGCAGTAGAGCCAAGCAAGACGTCAGACAAAGACAGAATAAGCAGGCTCGTTATTTCAACAGTACAGCTAAGGACCTGCCACATCTCGACGAATGAGACACCGTCAGAATATAACCCTTCAATAAGTGAGGAAAACATTGGAGAAAGGGCACGGTGATAAAACGTTTCGATGAACGGTCGTACGAAGTCGAAATACCAGAAGGAAACTACCGGCGCAATCGAATTCACATTAAAAAAACGAGAGAGGAACCACCTGATGTAAGAGTCCAGCGAAGAATCCGAGACTTACAAGTATCTCCCGACATGCAACCAGCTATCCTTCACAGGAAGGTGCACATATATACACCGACATCCAGTGAGAACACAGTCGGTCTGGGCGCTCAACCAACTGCTCATGAACGACAACCACCAGATGACAATAACATAAACCGTGGTACCTGCTTTGGGCAAAGTAACAACTCACCTGACGTTACCCGTTCTGGCCGATTCGTGAAGGTACTTACCCGACACAAAGAGTGACATGCTATACCAATGACTGTGGATGATTCTTAAGCGGTTGACAGACCCGAACATCCAGGGGTTCTGAAGGCAGTCTGCCTTCTCCCCAATGGACCTATATTTTTTAGATTGTGTGCAATGACTTAGTTTTCTTTAGGAAGGAGGATGTTACATTATCCATGTAGCGTCTAACCATGGAGGCCACTAGAAGATGTTACATTATCCATGTAGCGTCTAACCATGGAGGCCACTAGAGGATGTTACATTATCCATGTAGCGTCTAACCATTGAGGCCACTAGAGGATGTTACATTATCCATGTAGCGTCTAACTATGGAGGCCACTAGAGGATGTTACATTATTCATGTAGCGTCTAACCATGGAGTCCACTAGAGGATGTTACATTATCCATGTAGCGTCTAACCATGGAGGCCACTAGAGGATGTTACATTATCCATGTAGCGTCTAACCATGGAGGCCACTAGAGGATGTTACATTATCCATGTAGCGTCTAACTATGGAGGCCACTAGAGGATGTTACATTATCCATGTAGCGTCTAACCATTGAGTCCACTAGAGGATGTTACATTATCCATGTAGCGTCTAACCATGGAGGCCACTAGAGGATGTTACATTATCCATGTAGCGTCTAACCATGGAGGCCACTAGAGGATGTTACATTATCCATGTAGCGTCTAACTATGGAGGCCACTAGAGGATGTTACATTATCCATGTAGCGTCTAACCATGGAGTCCACTAGAGGATGTTACATTATCCATGTAGCGTCTAACCATGGAGTCCACTAGAGGATGTTAATTATCCATGTAGCGTCTAACCATGTAGGCCACTAGAGGATGTTACATTATCCATGTAGCGTCTAACTATGGAGGCCACTAGAGGATGTTACATTATTCATGTAGCGTCTAACCATGGAGTCCACTAGAGGATGTTACATTATCCATGTAGCGTCTAACCATGGAGGCCACTAGAGGATGTTACATTATCCATGTAGCGTCTAACCATGGAGGCCACTAGAGGATGTTACATTATCCATGTAGCGTCTAACTATGGAGGCCACTAGAGGATGTTACATTATCCATGTAGCGTCTAACCATTGAGTCCACTAGAGGATGTTACATTATCCATGTAGCGTCTAACCATGGAGGCCACTAGAGGATGTTACATTATCCATGTAGCGTCTAACCATGGAGGCCACTAGAGGATGTTACATTATCCATGTAGCGTCTAACTATGGAGGCCACTAGAGGATGTTACATTATCCATGTAGCGTCTAACCATGGAGTCCACTTGAGGATGTTACATTATCCATGTAGCGTCTAACCAAAGAGTCCACTAGAGGATGTTACATTATCCATGTAGCGTCTAACCATGGAGTCCACTAGAGGATGTTAATTATCCATGTAGCGTCTAACCATGTAGGCCACTAGAGGATGTTACATTATCCATGTAGCGTCTAACCATGGAGGCCACTAGAGGATGTTACATTATCCATGTAGCGTCTAACCATGGAGGCCACTAAAGGATGTTACATTATCCATGTAGCGTCTAACCATGGAGTCCACTAGAGAATGTTACATTATCCATGTAGCGTCTAACTATTGAGGCCACTAGAGGATGTTACATTATCCATGTAGCGTCTAACCATGGAGGCCACTAGAGGACGTTACATTATCCATGTAGCGTGTAACTATGGAGGCCACTAGAGGATGTTACATTATCCATGTAGCGTCTAACCATGGAGTCCACTAGAGAACGTTACATTATCCATGTAGCGTCTAACCATGGAGGCCACTAGAGGATGTTACATTATCCATGTAGCGTCTAACCATGGAGGCCACTAGAGCATGTTACATTATCCATGTAGCGTGTAACTATGGAGGCCACTAGAGGATGTTACATTATCCATGTAGCGTCTAACTATGGAGGCCACTAGAGGATGTTACATTATCCATGTAGTGTATAACCATGGAGGCCACTAGAGGATGTTACATTATCCATGAAGCGTCTAACCCAGGAGGCCTCTTGCAGCTGTACCCGTTTTGAGACCTTGACATTAAAAACATTCGCTACCAATAACTATGACTTCGTCACAACATTATCAAGACAAATACGTAACGAAACAATATGTAGAATCACATACTGTACATACGTTATAACAACAACAATAACAACAACAACAACAACAGTAATAGTAACACAAATGGTATTTAAGTATGTGGGGCATTGACTGTGGGGCACCTTTACATATGTATCTTATCCGCCATCATTTATGATGATGGGTTGAGCGTGTCGTGTTGTTGTCTGGAACTTTAAATTTAAATTACAACTACAATTTTTTCTTAAAAACTACAGTTGATTTAAATATTAGCTAAGTTGACGTGTGTTATGTATTAACACTAATTTTTGTTCTTTATTAAAAAATCGGGTTTGAGTAGACTTTCGATTAGTGTGTCAAATTAGTGGACAACGATTGGTGATATTGTTTTATTTACGGGCGCTGGAATGATACTTGCAAGTGGTGTTATTTTATTTCCGGACGGGTGTTACAACCGTAAACGTAATCATTGTCCAACAATGTACGCTTAATCCGGATTACATTCACATAAATGCAGGTACATTAACTGGCCCAACGACCCAGCCAACAGGCGCCAGTCTGTGCCACGTCACCCGGGGCTAATTATAACGAAGTCGTGTTATGGTGACTAGCAGTGACGACACAAGAACCACGTCGACAGCAACCACGTCGACAGCAACCACGTCGACAGACACTCGACACCACAAATATGTCGACACCACAAATATGTAGACACCACAATTTTGACACGATATCACTACGTTGAGGCAATAATCTATTCACATTCACTCTCGGTCTGTGTAGAGGAGGCTAGGGACGAGTGGGCCATGTTTTATCTTTTTAGCCATATATGATCATGCTACTTGATATGAAATGAAAAGATCTGGGTACAAACGAAAGCCAGTGATATTAACTATAAAGTCAACATGCAAGCTATAATGATTTTTTTAAATCGTACACATACAAAACATTTTGTATTGTTTTACAAATGTCAGAGGACTTTTCCATATCAGATTTGACTACGATCAAAATTTACTGATTATATATGTATACTCTTGGAGGTAACGTTGCAGCAACGTTTGGTGTCAGTCCAGGTAGGAGGTGTATTGGTGTTATTCTCTTAGACAAACTGGTAGGCAGGTTCTCGAGTTGAGTCAGTTGTCAATTCATTATGGATGCTATCTGCCACATTGGGACTCGGTGATCGGACACCCTTACATTGTCTTAATTTGGTGTCACATGTGTTCCCTCCAAACCATCTCATAAGGTTGACCGTGGACTGCATATTTTCATTGCCATTTTCATACATTTCCTCGACCATTTAAGACACTAGTTCTGATGTAGTGGCCCACTCCTCCCTCTGATGTAGTGGCCCACTCCTCCCTCTGATCTAGTGAGCCAATCCTCCCTCTGATCTAGTGGGCCACTCCTCCCTCTGATCTAGTGGGCCACTCCTCCCTCTGATCTAGTGGGCCACTCCTACCTCTGATCTAGTGACCCACTCATCCCTCTGATCTAGTGGGCCATTCCTCCCTCTGATCTAGTGGCCCACTCTTCCCTCTGATCTAGTGGCCCACTCCTCCCTCTGATCTAGTGGGCCACTCCTCCCTCTGATCTAGTGGGCCACTCCTCCCTCTGATCTAGTGGGCCACTCCTCCCTCTGATCTAGTGACCCACTCATCCCTCTGATCTAGTGGGCCATTCCTCCCTCTGATCTAGTGGCCCACTCTTCCCTCTGATCTAGTGGCCCACTCCTCCCTCTGATCTAGTGGGCCACTTCTCCCTCTGATCTAGTGGCCCACTCCGCCCTCTGATCTAGTGGCCCACTCCTCCGTCTGATCTAGTGGGCCACTCCTCCCTCTGATATAGTGGCCCACTTCTCCCTATGATTACTACTTCTACAAACACGAAAATATGTTATACTTGTTTATAAAAGTGGACCGTTTACGTTGTCTAGATATTTGATCTTTAAAGAATAATCGTTTCACAAAGTTTATATGAGAATTTTCTTAAAAAGAAAAAAGGTGGCGTTTGTTCACTTTTCAAGACCAATACTTTGGGATTCCCAACAGTTATCTGTGGATAAAGGTTACATGGCTCACACCTCCTCTTGGCCCATACAACTATTTGTTTCCTATAAAATGAGACAACGTTGCTTATACATGTCGGTTTGCAAATGTCTGCTCTCTCCTTGGGCAATATAAATAGCATCTTTGCTTGTGTTTTACCAAAGTGTCTGCAAATGCTCTTACAGTATGAACAGCTTACAACAGCGACTTTCTTTTAACGTGAAGACGTTACGCGTGAGATATGGTTTGATCATCAACAGTTGCTTTGGGGACAAAGGCCAGCACAAATCAATACATCAATGTCCTGCTTCTACAGCAGGTGTTGACGTCGACAGCAACCACGTCAACAGCAACCATGTCGACAGACACTCGACACCACAAATATGTCGACACCACAAATATGTAGACACCACAATTTTGACACGATATCACTACGTTGAGGCAATAATCTATTCACATTCACTCTCGGTCTGTGTAGAGGAGGCTAGGGACGAGGGGCCATGTTTTATCTTTTTAGCCATATATGATCATGCTACTTGATATGAAATGAAAAGATCTGGGTACGAACGAAAGCCAGTGATATTAACTATAAAGTCAACATGCAAGCTATAATGATTTTTTTAAATCGTACACATACAAAACATTTTGTATTGTTTTACAAATGTCAGAGGACTTTTTCATATCAGATTTGACTACGATCAAAATTTACTGATTATATATGTATACTCTTGGAGGTAACGTTGCAGCAACGTTTAGTGTCAGTCCAGGTAGGAGGTGTATTGGTGTTATTCTCTTAGACAAACTGGTAGGCAGGTTCTCGAGTTGAGTCAGTTGTCAATTCATTATGGATGCTATCTGCCACATTGGGACTCGGTGATCGGACACCCTTACATTGTCTTAATTTGGTGTCACATGTGTTCCCTCCAAACCATCTCATAAGGTTGACCGTGGACTGCATATTTTCATTGCCATTTTCATACATTTCCTCGACCATTTAAGACACTAGTTCTGATGTAGTGGCCCACTCCTCCCTCTGATGTAGTGGCCCACTCCTCCCTCTGATCTAGTGGGCCACTCCTCCCTTTGATCTAGTGGGCCACTCCTCCCTCTGATCTAGTGGGCCACTCCTCCCTCTGATCTAGTGGGCCACTCCTCACTCTCATCTAGTGACCCACTCATCCCTCTGATCTAGTGGGCCACTTCTCCCTCTGATCTAGTGGCCCACTCCTCCCTCTGATCTAGTGGGCCACTCCTCCCTCTGATCTAGTGGGCCACTCCTCCCTCTGATCTAGTGACCCACTCATCCCTCTGATCTAGTGGGCCATTCCTCCCTCTGATCTAGTGGCCCACTCTTCCCTCTGATCTAGTGGCCCACTCCTCCCTCTGATCTAGTGGGCCACTTCTCCCTCTGATCTAGTGGCCCACTCCGCCCTCTGATCTAGTGGCCCACTCCTCCGTCTGATCTAGTGGGCCACTCCTCCCTCTGATCTAGTGGCTCACTTCTCCCTATGATTACTACTTCTACAAACACGAAAATATGTTATACTTGTTTATAAAAGTGGACCGTTTACGTTGTCTAGATATTTGATCTTTAAAGAATAATCGTTTCACAAAGTTTATATGAGAATTTTCTTAAAAAGAAAAAAGGTGGCGTTTGTTCACTTTTCAAGACCAAGACTTTGGGATTCCCAACAGTTATCTGTGGATAAAGGTTACATGGCTCACACCTCCTCTTGGCCCATACAACTATTTGTTTCCTATAAAATGAGACAACGTTGCTTATACATGTCGGTTTGCAAATGTCTGCTCTCTCCTTGGGCAATATAAATAGCATCTTTGCTTGTTTTTTACCAAAGTGTCTGCAAATGCTCTTACAGTATGAACAGCTTACAACAGCGACTTTCTTTTAACGTGAAGACGTTACGCGTGAGATATGGTTTGATCATCAACAGTTGCTTTGGGGACAAAGGCCAGCACAAATCAATACATCAATGTCCTGCTTCTACAGCAGGTGTTGACAAGTGAGGTTGTATCCGGCGCGCAGATAATTTGTTTTTCGTTTTCTGTCGACGAAGGTTGAAACAGATGTCATTCCTGGCTAAGAACACATAATCACATTAGACAATTTTGCGTATTCGAATTGCTTAAGGATGCATTGAATTCGACGTGAATGGGTAGGCGCGAAGCTCGACCCAAGACTCTGCGATCAAATACAACATGAAACACAAGCCTTCTCGCTTCTGTTTAGGTTTGCTCACCGCGTGGTTATGGTAACCACGTCGTTTTAACATACCTGTTGTTGCCGCTATGGCACGAGCGCATTTATTAATGAATGCGACCGGGAGGCAAGGCCGAATGATTAGCCGCAGGGTTTAGACAGACGAGCGGCAGTAGCGATGATGTTATTGGCCGCTACACGTGCCAGTGGGCGCTCGTACGCTTTATATATGGACAAAGCAGATCTGCCGTGGCAGTGAGGTCAAGTCAGTGTCGTGAGCCCCGAGATACCATTAACCTGTGACCGGAAAGTTGTCAGCAATACAAGATATTAGTACTGGTCCGTAGTAGACACTGCTTGTGTGAGCATATCTGAAGCGACCGGATCGGCTTGTCGTCAGGCGCAGGCGCGAACTTACTAACGAAGGTGTGGCGGTTCGTCATTCCACTGGTGCACTAGACTCATCAGAAATATCAGTTCACTTAACAGCATGGCAAGCACCGCGACGGACGTGGTTAGCACCGCGGTATTCGACGTAACAATCGACTCGAGGAAAGACAACACGGGGCCGGTCCTCAACGGTCAGGCAGGGCCGAGTAGCAATGCGCCGAATACCCCAGACAGTGACGTCATGGCAGAGGATATACAGAAGAAGAAGCGAGAGCAGCCGCCGCTCAGATACTGCCGTTTCATCGTTGACAACCCCAAACTGGCATTCGGTAAGACATCGACTTACTAGAGTCCTCTGATTCTAGAGGACCTGATCCACATAACCTTGTTAACCATTTGTGCAAAATGATGCGGCAGGTTCAATGATGCAATCCGATTATAAAATTTCATGATTATAGTTTCATGCGAAAATACCCACAGGGTACTAACGAACTCCCTTGCGACGCGTCTAAGCACTCGAGTCCCTCACAATCACCCCTAATTACGAATCCTCTTGATGCCGTTGCGAAACGTTGACAATTTCGTCCACCCACGTTGCCACAGTTCACTCAGCTGTATACATTAGTACCTGGATACAGACATAGGTGGATATGTGAACGAATAGTCTTCGGGTAGTAATTGCAGCGTAGTTGAATACTTCCCATATAGGATGGCGAGATGGCGTGGGAATGAACAGGTTGCCGGGGGGGGGGGGTGAAGTGTACAGCGTTTCTAGCAGTCTCAAGGACTGGATACCGCGCTGTATAAGAACGTACCTTTACCCTTTACAGGCACACGGACCATCGGTCTCCCGCTAACTGCCTTGCGATGGTCGCACGGATCACATGTCCATCCATTGCCATAGTTCACTCAGCTGTATAAATTAGTACCTGCTTTCAGACAGAAGAATAGTCTTCGCGCAGTAATTGCAGCGTGGCTGAATACTTCCCATATAAGTCGAAATGGCCATTGCCACGGGCTTGAGGCATGTCTGACCCAAAACATATTTCACTGGGTATCGACCCAAAGTATTTTAGGAAACAACGTTCGTTCAACTCCAATTAATTATGCTGACCATACATGTAGCTGATTAGGCATGCTGGTTTGACTGCATATGAATCAGTGAATGCTTTGATGACAATGAGGAAGTGTTGTTATTTTTCCCATTTCCCAATTTGAATTGGCAACAGGTTCGGAACGAATGTAAATAACAGCAGTACTTTTGTATAGATCTAGTAAGAATGGAGGTCGAGGTGTGCATTGCATAGCGCATTGTCTGACAACCTATCCAATTGCATTGTCTGACAGCTTGCCCAATCACATTGTTTGACAATCTGCCCAATCACATTGTCTGACAATCTGTCCAATAGCACTGTCTGACAATCTGCCCAATCACATTGCCTGACAACCTGCTCAAGCGCATTGCCTGACAACCTGCCCAACCGGACATTGTCCAATCGCAGTGTCTAACGACATTCCCAAGCGCATTGTATGACAACATGCCCAAGCGCAATGCCCGACAACCTGCCACAGCAAATTGTCCAACAAGTGTCTGATAAACAGAGAGCGAACCGTGCTCAGGTTAATGTTCTTGCTCGTATATCAGGGTCGCACACTGACGACCACCATTCACACGCGTGCATCGACGGCAACAGTGGACAATAAATCTAGGATAACATGTCTCAATGGTTGCACAGATGGACAGATAAAATGAGCAGTGACTCATTACAGATATTCACGCCATACATTATTATTCTAAATACCTCACATAAATGAGTGCTGTTTGACGTAATAAATAAAATAGATATATTGGTGCATACAAATATCGTTACAGTTGGTGGACTGTGTGTGGTATAACATTTTACAAAAATTACATAACCAGAAACAAATAAGTGGAGTGTATTATATTATATGTGTGTGTGTGTGTGTGTGTGTGTGTGTGTGTGTGTGTGTGTGTGTGTGTGTGTGTGTGTGTGTGTGTGTGTGTGTGTGTGTGTGTGTGTGTGTGTGTGTGTGTGTGTGTGTGTGTGTGTGTGTGTGTGTGTGTGTGTGTGTGTGTGTGTGTGTGTTTGTGTGTGTGTGCGTGCGTGAGAGAGAGAGAGAGAGAGAGAGAGAGAGAGAGAGAGAAATAGTCTGGCCATGGGACACTATGGCGTAGCAACTAGACAACACATTGTGGCTACGAGAATCAGATGATATGTCGCAGCCACGAGAGAGCTCGTGTGACCACGTATTATTTATTTGTTTGCCATAACGTATTCCACAAAACCACGTCGTCACCAACGTCCTTAACTTATTCGACTTAGACGTGACATAGAACCATAGGTCATAGTGACCCCTCGCTGTCCTCCGGGAGGTTGCACCCCTCGTTGTTCTCCGGGAGGTTGCACCCCTCGTTGTCCTCCGGGAGGTTTCACCAGTCGCTGTCCTCCGGGAAGTTGCACCAGTCGCTGTCCTCCGGGAGGTTGCACCCCTCGTTGTCCTCCGGGAGGTTGCACCCCTCGTTGTCCTCCGGAAGGTTGCACCAGTCGCTGTCCTCCGGGAGGTTGCACCCCTCCATCCTGCTCTATTTAATCATGCCACTCTGCTGTCAACAGCTAAGTGTCAATTCTGATCTGGTCATTCCACCTCTTCAGTGGCCTCCCTTTCTTCCGCTGTCCTTTGTCATCTTGTTTGTATGTCCAATGTCCTTTCATGTCTTAAAATAGGTAATCTCACTAAAGATATGTTGTTTCAACAGTAGCGCTTGTGTGTTGAGGTCTGACGCTGGGTGGCCACATCCTGATGGTCGTGACCACAGCCATTCTGGCAGGAACAGGCTACGATATCATTCCCATCACATTCGACCAAATCCCGCTGGATATCCGCACCAATGACGACTACCTTCGTCACGTGGCGTGGTCGAACCGGTTCGAAGACGGCAGTGTCATCCGACGCGGTTTTGCCAGTGACGGCACACAGGTGAGAGCAGGCTACTATTTCTGTTGTAATCGAAGACGATGTTAAATGAGAGGAGAATTCGCTAGTAGGATGTGGACGACGGGAATTGGTCGTTTGAACATTGACGAAGTGCGGTTGGCGGCTTCGTTTACTTAATTTTTACCTAAATGTGTCCGTTTTCTGTATTATCGCCTACATACATCAGAGCATTTTTCTGTTTTAACAACACCATGGCAACCAATCATTGTCGAGCAGTTCAGCTAGTTGTTCTGTTGAAAAGTATATAATCTAACCGCACGATAATAATTCAAATTAACTGCGCAATGTGTCATAGATATTTTTCAACTGAAGGAATCATATAAACATGCCCGAAGAACTGACATGGTCAACATCCCGTAACCTTTTTTAACTAATGCTAAACCTGCGTTTATGAAACCTAAATGGGTACACCAAGACAAAAAGGAATGCCCAAATGGTGCTGGAAAACATACAAAGCGCACTCTGTCAGAAAAACGCGAACCCTACCTTACCAGCTAAGCTTTTATAATATTATATAGGTAAAATCATGCGGCATAGCGAACTATTAAAGCGAAACATATGTCATAGTTTTGGGGCTATGCACCTAAATGAGATAATAAAAACTTACTACGTGCAACTAAAATCAAGAATATCACGCCAGTGGTTTACTCAGAATGTTCAGAAAATTCTAAAAGTGGGAGATTCCGGTCATTTCTCCGAATGACCGAGGGCTGACATGTTAAGTAGAGCGACTGATAAGCGTAAGCGCTCTTCTAAGAAATCGGGGTAACTTAGACTACAAATGACGTATTAAGGGAGGCTGGCATACACAAAACCAACGCAAAGTCTCAAACAAACGTGTTATTTTTTCCAGAAGGAGGACTAGTCTAGTAAACTAAGACCAAAATATGCTACATAGGTAGAGGTGTATACAACTATATTTTCATTTGGCGAGCGAATATTGCCAGAATACCACATTCATGACGTATTGTTATCTAACAATACGGCGTGGCCCGTTAAATTAAGTAGTTGTGTGTTCAACAAGGTGTTCCGAGTAGACCACTGGAGTGATATTCTTAATGGTAGTTACAAATGGTTATCTTTTATGTTAACCCTTATAGGCGTTTAGGCCGAAAATGATGACTTTTGCATCGCTTTAAGTATGTTTCCGACTAGTAATCTTTCTAACTTTCATATTTTCTACCTTTTATATGTGTATGTTCGCAGATGACACGCTCGCAGCAAGGCGACGTTCTAGAGTTGTTCTTCGAACGAGACGATGGCAATGTGCTCACAAAGACAAACCTGCAAAAGATGAAAGAAGTCGAGGACAAATTCTATTGGAACACCGATTTCCAGTCGGGTTTCTGCATGGTAACTCAGGACCCTCCATACAATTGCACGAAGCCGGTGTCACTGCTGCGATACTTTGATGGCACCCACAGAGATATTGACCCGCGTCTCTTCGACCCGAAGTTTGACAACATTCCGCAAGTGTTGAACGCTGCTAAGATGAACAACCGCACATTGGCTGAACTCTATTACACCCTCGGCAAGAACTCGACCATCACGGAGACCCACGCCTACGCCAGCATCATACGGGAGAAGATCTACCTAGGCATGCCGCTCAAAGGCTACAAGAACGACTCGGACCGTGTGATCGATCAGACCAATGACATCAAGAAGTTCACTGTCGCCAACTTCAAGTCGATCGGTAATAAGTACTTCTCTGAAGGCGTAGGGGATATGGGATTCTTCTACAGCAGCTTAACATTGCTGCTCGACGCAATCCAGTCACTCGTGTTCCGTGATTTTTCTCTTGTCCTCGGCAGCATCGGTTTTATCATGCTATTCCTGCTCTTCCAGACCGGCTCCTTCTGGGTGTCCGGCTGGGCCGTCTTCAGTATCATGACCAGCTTCTTCGGTGCTAATCTCGTATATCGCATTGCGCTCGACTTCCGCTATTTCGGCATGTTCCACGTCCTCGCCATCTTCATACTTCTGTGCGTCGGTGCCGATGACGTCTTTGTCTTCTTCGACACGTGGAAGTACTCTGCGCACCACGAGTACCAGTCGCTCGCGCACCGGCTCTCCGACTGCTACCGGAAGGCGGCCGGCGCCATGCTGTACACGTCACTGACGACAGCTGTCGCGTTCGCCGTGAGCGCTTCATCGCCGCTGCTCGGAATATCGACCTTCGGCCTCTTCTCGGCTCTACTTATCGTCGTTAACTACATCTCCATCATCGTATTCTTCCCAACCGTCATCGTCTCCTACCACCTATTCTGGGAGAACTACAAGTGTTGTTGTTGCTGCCCACGCGACGCCACCTCGGTCGCTGATGTCAACGACACGACACCACCAGTCGACGGCAAACGTCACAATCCCATCGTGCGCTTCTTCAGTGGACCGTACTTCCGGCTGATCACGCATCCCGTCGCCCGCTGGCTGATTCTAGCTTTCTTCGCTCTGCTAGTCTCAGTCTCGATTTACTTCGTCACTCAACTGAAGATCAACGAAGAACAGGTAAGATGTCGTTTAACTCTTTGTGTTCCAACATAATTGTGTCTCACTTCTACACTTGTTTAGAGATCGGAGCAGTGCACCCAGCAGGAACAGTGTCAATTATACATAATAATTGCGCATTTTGTCCACCTTAGACTCAAATAGTTTCATTAAAAATAACACGGAATAATGTCACAACGTCAGCTATGCATATGAACTGCATTGCTTATGCAACGTCACTTATCGAAAAGACCAGAGTAGCGCCGAATGTGCTGCTAACGACGACGTAATCAGGACAACAACAACATGTTAAGGTGAGGCATGAATGGAGCCCAGAAAACCTGTATAGAAAAGCAACGAGCAAAATAGAAGAGTACCAACAAGGATGAAAGAGCATTCCAAGTAGTGAAAGACCTCACGAAGAAAGGCCACGCATCACTCAGTATTATCCGGGACAAAACTGGAAAAAGCTGGCTTTCGGGCACAACAGAACATAATATCTAAAATGTTAATTTGTTTTGCGGAAAGTACCTACAGCACCTACAATATATCTACCTTCCCTTCATATACTTCAAAAAGGATTTCGCAACTCTCTGGGCAACCATAGCAAGATACAACATATTCATATCATAGAACAATTGCATGTGAAGACAGCGTGTTTCTTGCCAAAGGTGCAATAGGGCTATGGTTTCACACTGCACTCGGAGTCCAGTAAAGTTGTCCTCTCTGTCGCCAATACTCTTCACCATCTTCCTTGAACGCACGTGGATATCACACAGGCACGACAAACAATGAACGAAAACACTCACAAACCGGCAGTTTGTTGACGACATCGATGGCATAGCAGAATAACTGTCCAACGTTGTAAATTGCCTTGACAAAACCTCCACCTTCTCTAACCGTCACTAATCCCGTTTCACTGCCATATCCTCCATCCATTTACACTCCCCTACCTCTCGCCCTCTTTCTCGACTACAATCCACCAAATCTGTCTTCTCGTCTTTGTAGCGGTCTTCGTCGTCTCCTTCTACCCGCCTTTCGGAGCACATCCACTTTCTTCGTTGACCGTTACCCGTTCATTCGTTTGACGTTTCCAGCCCAGTTTTACAGACTCCTCACCAGCTTCCTCCTAAAACTCTCTTCCACACCAACCTCCTCTCTCAGCTCCTCTATTCTTCGCTTGTCTGTTCTTTTGACTTCCGCAGTTGTTTTTCCGTCATCACCGTGGTCTCTAGGCCGTACGATTAAGCTGGTGTGACGCACGAACTAACTTTTGAGCTTCCGAGAGATATAAATTATGTATAGATATTTCCCATCACACATTTCACGTTCCTCCAAGCATTCGCCCCTACGAATTTCAATCTCCGAGCCGCTGTCTCCATCAGATTATCCGAAGGTCATCGGAGAATATCTGCTCTTATCACTGTGTGACATAAGACTTCCCGTGTGCCAGTAGCCGGGCCTGTTGGTCAACTGAAATTAGTGTTGTCATGAGACAGCAGCGTAGGTCGGCACAAGGACTCGATGGCGGGCCACGCTGCATTGGTTCAAAACCCAAAGACCACCGACCGTAAACAATCGACTGCACTTTCGGGACTTGCGCAGCGACAAGAATGCTCAAAGCGGGTGTATAAATATGTCTATTTATAATCATTCTAGCACGAAAAGAACACAGCATGTCTGATGTGATCATTTTGCAAGAATTCGGTTAGATTTACAAAAGAGTTAAATCAAATCAGGCCGCATCTCCTATTACATGGAAGATGCACTCATACGGCTCTTATTTTTACTTAGAAGAAAATGATAATCCAATTTATCCCAGATGTTGATTTGTGGAAGCGGCGGAATGCATTAAGAAACTGAAACGTTGAACCATAGAAGCAGGAAGGTCGATTAGGGATGGGTGATGAAACATATTACATTTGTTAGTGGACGGACAAACCAGCAAACAAATACAACCGTACAGTACTTGACGTCGTTGTCTTCTTATAGATCAAGTTCCTTAAAGACAGTACCAACTTCGGCCGCTACCTGGACAAGAGCAGCTCGGCGTTCCCTCCGCGAGACGACGTGGCGACGACCAACATCCTGCTGGTGTGGGGCCTCAAGAACCAAGACCTGAGCAAGTGTCATCGCACCGACCACCAGTGTAAGGGCGACACCGTCTGGGACGACTCGTTCCATCTCAACTCGGCCGTCGCACAGCAGGCTCTACTGGTTCGTTACTTGTGTGCATTGTGTGTGCGTACGGACGTGTGTCCACGTTTCAGTTAGAGTTGCCAGCGTTTTATAATAATCACGTTAAAAGTAGCCTTGCTGTGAAAACAACACGAAAAGTTATTCTGACAAAATCCGAAAGAGTTTAAATAGTTTCGAAATATATGAATGAACGATTACTGTTCCTGCGACAGAAATAGCATGGGAACATCTTAAAGTCGCAATCAGTGTTCCCATAGACGGCGCCATCTCGTCCGGGCAGACGCCATCTCTGTGAGCCTCGCAAGGTGTCTGTCCGGGCTTGACGCCCTTCTCTTTCAGGTCTGAGTGCAAAGCGTCAAGTGGGTTCAGCCTACTGTTACGTTTCCCATTGGTGACCAAGTTAACGTTTTGCACGATTATAAGAAAAAGGGACCATCACAAATTTTGAAACTTCTTACCAGCCGCTGTCATCATCTCACTGACATACTGATCGAGTTTAGTCAAAATGTCATATTTTGAACTCTTTTTAATTGCCTGCACGTGCCATTCCCGTCAATGTTTACCAATGTGTGCATGAATTACTACGCACACATATTTGCGAAAAATCCTTCATCTAAAATCCACAGTTAAACTGTCAACAGGATCCACCAGCAAACACGGCAATATCCCTGCTCAAATGCACTATGTCAGATGATATGATTTTTTATAAACTTCGTATATCCAAACTTACTATGCCCTACATTCGCGTAACACACCAGGAAGTCTAACTGAGGCATGATCCCAAGTATGTTGGTGGTGTGACTGCCAACTCGGCCCTGTATCGGTTTGACCCAGCAACCGCAAACTCCAGGGCCAGTTGTGCAGCGGAATCCACGGTCATGCGTAACACGTGGCCGAACATAGATCTATGCATGTATCTACGATCAAACTATATACAGGTTATAAACGCTATAAAGACTACGAGTACTGAATAAAGCTAAGCTACCTTTCAAATTATCTTTGTATTCTCGACGAAGCTTTCGTGACCCTCTCGGTCACTTCGTCAGCATCAAGCTGAACTGTTCTGTCATGTGACCATGTTGGTTGTCATCACATGACAACAATTCCAGGAAGATCACAGGAAGGTAGCATATGTTCGTTGCTGGATACCTCTCCAGTATTTCTATCCCTTCATCTATTTTTCGGCGTCAGAAATTGTTCTCTGTGTCCAACATTATCTGGTCGTGATGTTATTTCGCTTGTTGACTTGGCGTTTCCCTACAGCCGTGAGGGGGGCCCTCGTGTCTGTCGTGTCGCTCTTGGGGCCTGTGACCTGCTGGTTTTACCCATGCACATTTGATGACAGTCTGGACAGACTACTTCATATATCACCCAGCACATGTGGTTCTTGTGGTTAAAAACATTCATTGGTGTCGGATTTGTGGTAGGTCGCCACTCCGTGTTCTCGGAAGATATTGGTCAGTTTCTCTGATATATTGTATCTGTTTAGTCTGCACAGTGTGTCTTGGTCTTTTTCTTGGTGATGTGGAACGAGATATAGGTTTGAACCATATTAGTAAAACTATATTCAAATGACACAGTTTATAAAGTTCGTATAATAATAACTGCATTTATAGAGCCCCGTATATCTGGTCAAAGTCCATTCAGAGGCGCATAAAATGCATAGGTGATAAATTAACCAGTTAAAAATGTTTTAATAAATTAGTAAACAATTATAAATATACATACATAGTAAGGGTATGAAAATATAAGATTAATTTGTTAAATAAATGTACATATCAAAAATTATATAATTTTACTGTTATGTCAGTACAAATGTAAAACTGGTAAACAACACACACTCTTGTTTAATCTCAAATATGGTAGAGCCCCGTCAAACTCTCAAACCGAGGCTCGTGACGTCGCTTGTCGAACACAACAGTTACCGTTTCTCAAATGCGTTACTTTCTCAAGTGTTACTTTCTCAAGTGTTACTGCTGTTCGAGAAACAGGTTTAGTTAACATAAAAGAAAACGAAGTAAAGTTGTTTTATTGATGCCTTACCAGTTATGCCTTACCAGTTATGCCTTACCAGTTATGCTTTATATAAAATAGCACTAACTTCATGGCGACAATTTAACAAGTTTTAACAAGATTTAGCATTCATTTTTAAAGATATTCACGCCTCTGGCATTTATACAATCAGCAGATAATTTGTTTCATTAATTTATCGCCAGTGACAGTTAACATTATCTGATATCCAATCCACACTGTTCCAGTTTTTTAAATGTGTGCCAGTTCGCTAGTCCAGGGGGCGTTGTCGTTGATGCACTTTCTGCTCGATAACCATTCACGTTGTCATTGATGCACTTTCTGCTCGATAACCGTTCACGTTGTCGTTGATGCACTTTCTGCTCGATAACCGTTCACGTTGTCGTTGATGCACTTTCTGCTCGATAACCGTTCACGTTGTCGGCGACAGGATTTGTGCCGGAAACTGAAGACGATGTCTAAAAAGGAAAGAGAACGTTTGCACATACGCGAGGACCTGGTGTCTCGACAAGCCGAGGTGCACTGCTTCGTGGATGAGATGAACTCCTTCTATCAAGTAAGTATGACTATCGCACGAAGCAAAGTATTCTATGAAATAAAATGCGGGTAATATTGAAGCAGATGGTTGGGATGATGATAGGAAAGGGTGAATCGGGCTGTGTCCGGCCAGATGGCGAGACTGGGGAGAGCGAGGTGAGACGAGACAAAGAGACAGGTGGTGAGGAGATATATTATGCCAGGGAGACAGTTGGTAATATTGGGGGACAGAATGAATGAAAAGAAGATGTATTGAATGAGAGAGTTTATTTTTGAATTGCATAGCTCATACACGTGTACAAAAAACAACGCAAGTTAGATGCAATTCCAGGTTGACTGCGGAGCAAAGGCTGTTACCAGTAGATGCATGCTGTAGAAATATAACTTTAAGTAAACACCGGCAATAGTAGCATATATATATTAGAAGGAACAACAGATGTGTGCACAAGTCAGACGTGGTGGAAAGTATCATAGTTAAATAATGTTAATAATGTTTACAGTAAGTACTAAGATAATACATGTGAAGACAGGAGGCAGCAGCTTGTGCAGTAAGAGAAAGTTAAAATGTGAGAGAGTTTACAACATACATTAACATTTACAACATATAGGCGTAAAAATATACTAAGCATGAAAATGAAACTGAAAAGATGAACTCAAGTTGACGTGAAGTGACTTGACGCGGTTGTAGCGAGGATCACGGTGTAGTCTGCAAGGACTAGGTAATGTGATGCTTTGGAGTCAGTCAATCGGTATGAGTGTTGTTCTGTATAAATGTTCTGGTATATAATGTATCATGCCGCTTTAGTCAATTCAACTGTTTGGTAGCTGTATGAAAAAGATCAAATACAAAACAATCATATCATATAATACGTTGAGAATGTTACATTCCAATGATCTTCTTATTGTATTGCGTATTATGATGTTATTCATTTGCTCTTCAGTCGGAACAAGATCGCAAGGTGGGCGACGGACGCGTCTACCCCAACAACACGTCCCTGACACTGCCGGCCGGAGAGCTGGAAGGCCGACTTGTGATGAAACACAACGCCTTCATCTACCGTAACAGCACCAACCTGCCAGCCGACTTTTGGAGATACTTCGAGGTAAACGTTTCACGCTGTGCGTAGCCAAGCTGTATGATAGGGCTTGTCTTTAAGCCAGAGTCTGGCTACGACCTACTTTGTTTGTCGCTCTGTAACCGATACCAACATATGGCAACGCGAATCATGAATTAGTTTTGTTTTTGGGCTTATGTTTCCGAGCGGGAGTTGGACAAATGAGAAACTTTAAGTCCGGAACAAGCGGACACACTAACCATTGTTTTGTTTACACAAACATGTTTACATTACAGGTGATGACGTCATTCTGGTTGTACGACGCCTTCCAGCCGACCTTCCCGTCCGAACAGTTCACCGACTACTCGAGTATAGTGGGAGAGGCCAAGCTGCCCGAGACCGAGGTCGTTCCACTGCCTGCGCGTGGACAAAACAACAGTAAGAGGCCCACTTGGAGCATTCCTTGAAGCCTGTATGGGCACGTAGCATTCGACGACTATTGGGAAACAGTTAATACCAAAATGTCTTTGAAACATTTAATATTGATATATTCGTATATCCGGGATGTCCAGTTTATTAATAGATCACCCAAGAAAATCGCCATAGTAACACATGAAAGCACGACAATGGGACAGCGAAAAAACTATTTCAGTAATGATCAGTTCGAAATGTGCTCATCAGTTTTTACCATTCTTATCCTGCCTACACATTATACATAACAACGGATTCAGATAAAGGTAGGTCGACATATTGTGTGTTGTTGCTAATGCACATTTTATTTCACGCCCTTGTTCCGGCTACTTTTTGCATTCTAACTTACACTGTGCTGTGCTATGCTATATTATATACAATGAGCTCGCTAAGTAGCTGTGTGGTTAGTCATACATTTATTTATTTAGTTAGTTTAGTTGGCTAGATAGTTAGTTAGATTTTATTACAGAGATAGTTAGCTAGTTAGTTAGCCAGATAGTTGGTTGATTTGTTTGTTTGTTTGCTTGTTTGTTGGTTGGTTTATTTGTTGGTTGGTTGGTTTGTTTGTTTGTTTGTTTGTTTGTTTGTTGGTTGGTTGGTTGGTTGGTTGGTTGGTTGGTTGGTTGGTTGGTTGGTTGGTTGGTTGGTTGGTTGGTTGGTTGGTTGGTTGGTTGGTTGGTTGGTTGGTTGGTTGGTTGGTTGGTTGGTTGGTTGGTTGGTTGGTTGGTTGGTTGGTTGGTGGCGCTCATCCATTTGTCGTAATTAGATTTTGTTACATAGATAGTTAGCTAGTTAGATAGCCAGATGGTTGGTTGGTTGGTTGGTTGGTTGGTTGGTTGGTTGGTTGGTTGGTTGGTTGGTTGGTATTTACACCTACTATATAACGATGGTCCTTGTTATGTTAAATTTCTAATTTGAGTTTCATTTCCCAAATACTTGTAGCAAACCGTATTGATCTCAAATCATGTCAAATTGCAATCAATTTACAAAGATAAGATTCATTCTACGGAATTGATATCTTAAAAGTATGCAATGATGTAATTGTAAATATGGACAAAGATCAAGTATCAGCACTTACTCTGCTTGATTTTGCTGCTGCCTTTGATACCATTGATCACATTATTCTCATTAAACGGTTGCCTTTATGATATAGTGTATCTGGCACAACTTTGAGGTGGTTTTCGTCATAGCTAACTGATAGACAACAACGAGACAATATTGGGAATTGCCTTTCATATGCACAGAAGCGTGACAAAAAAATAAGTGTTTCTTATTCTTTGTTTGCAAAACGGCAAAATGGTTTGCCAAATGGTAGTTACTTGATCTCATTTCTCTCACTAACTACCACTGCCGTAATCACTGCATTGGTTTTGTGTTCCATATCGCATTATTTTGTTCTGATACCCATGAGTTTTGATACCTACCAGGCACTTTTATTTAAGAAACCGGCCTGTTTACATTCACTACTGACTCCTGCAAGAAAGCCTCGCCAGCCTTCATTCATATAGTTCTCATCTACGTTTTGTTCCCATGGCCATGGTTAGAACAAATGTTGGAACTAGGACTTTCTTGGTTGCTTTGGAATACGTTTTTGAGTATGCATTTTAGTTTATTTCTAAACATATACATGTTTTAATGTGTTGAATCCGTTACTAAGAATGGTGATACAAAATATATGCAATACTAATCATGCAGATTACAGACACAGCGACCAGGCATCTTATTATCACCAGAAAGTATCGACCACGCTTAAATGTGGTTTCTAATTCTCTCTATTATTATTTCAGAGTGGACCTATGAATATGGCACACGACTCAGATATGCAGCAATCGCCATCAGCACTGACTTGGAGAGGGCGAATCTCGGCTTCAAGAAGGGCCTGCCCATCCGGGACGCGTGGGAAGACTTCCTCAACAACGAGGTGAAATCATCTCTTCAAACACTTGGTTGATTTCTGGTGCAGAGAATACATTTTAATTACGATACAAACGCTGTCTGTTTGTCGCCGACAGTTCCTTATGGCAACGTTTCACATGATTTTGCCCATCCCGACATAGATAAACTGCGCTACTTTGTGTCATCAAATCAGTATATGCGTAAACGTCGGTCGAGAACGTGAACCGAAGAAGCGGCACGGGGATTCCCCTCTAAAAGTACCCACATCTTGGTGACGGGGTTCACATCTTGTACACGTGCACGTTACAAGTTTCGCTTGCTGAACCTCCATAATTACTTATCGAACACAATCTTCTAAGCAACTGGCATATTTATACTCGCTGCTTACTCTTATAAAAAACATTTATCAAAGCAACTTGGATCTAGCTCTAACAAAGTTGGTGCTCCTCGTGTTAATAAAAACATTTACACTAAGAAGTAATGCTTTTCTCTGCCTCACCAACTTTGTGGAATCCATTGTACACCGACTATTGTGATTGTCCCACCCTTTGGTTTGATGCATCTTAGTTCGGGCTGCTGATGATTTGGGTGTTCCTAAATCTTGTCTAATTGGCTGTATTATATTGCTATGCTTCAAAGGGAACTGTGAGTTCATTGGTTACGTAATGCGGGGTGTTATTTCAACAGACACTGTGTCGTGTCTTGTCAATGCAGAAGGAAACTATGCCCGATACTCTCAAGGGCGGCTTCCAGATGACCTACAAAATTAGAGAACAGGACACTCTATGGCACTGGCTCGCGCTGCAAAAGGTACTTGATATCCAGTGTGGTCACGTGAGACAGGATCATTTCGTGTAACTTTTGTATTAACCACCGACTTCATTGAAAGCCTGATGTGTATTGCAGGCGAAAGGCTCATTCCCCATCTAGGTCATATAAAGCTGAATTTATCTGCTTTCATATGGGTCCTGTCGTGTGTGTAAACTGCAGTTTGATTTTTTAGAAGAAACAATTAAATTACAGCCTTGATATAGTATATTTTAAAGAAATCTACAGTTCTTTTGCATAATTGAATCGTTGATGCATATATAATTTCATGATTGTTTTGAGTCTGATCGTGACAAGTATTTAGCTGGTCAAAACGGTTTGATTATAAAATTAGTATAGTAACCAGCACAACAATGTCAGACCAGCCAGGAAGACTTCCTCGGTTAATTCTCGTCGCTCCTATTGGCGTAGAAGGCGCATACAAACTCATAGTGTAGACATTCTAAGAGGTTTCAATTTAATTCCACCTTTCCCTGCACATTGTATACATTGTATTTAAAATTAAAATACGTTTAATTGTCCTAATCTAGAAGTACGAACACGAATTACTAATACAAATGTCCTAAAACTATTGTCACAACAGTCGTTTATACTACTATGACCACATTGTTCGTGTAGACGCTGTTGACATCGGCCCTGACGGGTCTGGCGATTGGTCTCGGCATCGCCTTGCCGATCCTTATCTACGCCACCGCCAACGTCATCACTGGGCTCCTGGCGACGTGTTCCATCATCCTCAGCACACTCTCCGTCGTCGCTGTCATCCCACTCGGAGGCTGGAAACTCGGGGTCAGTCTCTCCATTCCTGTCATATGTAGATAATATAAGGTTAAGACCCAATTAAGACTCAATCAACCAACATTACTTATGGCATAAACTTCGAGTCCACCTGTGGCTATTTCGAAACTTGGGCAATTTCGTTCACCCCACTTAGTAGTGCGATTGAATCACTAACCTGCCACACTGTTATCGGAATTGACCGATGTTTAGGGGTCGCTACCATAGGTTGAAGTTCACGACCATAGGCGGCGAATAATACCCTATGCATGTTTCTACGACACGACACATATGAATCAAAAGTTGCCAGAAAAATTTAAACTTCTTTCATTGACACTGAATGAAGAAAGCTAGATTATTTCTTGCTGGTGAGGTGGGAAGCGGGGAGTTGTACCAGGCGCGACGTTGTACCAGGCGCGACGTTGTACTAGGCGCGACGTTGTACCAGGCGCGACGTTGTACCAGGCGCGACGTTGTACCAGGCGCGACGTTGTACCAGACGCGACGTTGTACTAGGCGCGACGTATAGCGTGACAACCAAGATAGAGACACATACACATTGCACGACCTTCTCCTCCCTCGCGTTGAGTTTGAACTGTGAACAAAACATGAACACTTTATTGCGCTTTTGCCATCAATCTGGCGTGATGCATCGCACCTCGAGCCATTCACCGGACACCCAGTATGGGCTGACCTCCGAAGAAAAAAATCGCCTGCTCTAGACGTTCTCTGTAAACGAGTTCGCAGCTGTTCTCCAGCAAACAATAACATGTCTTGCCGTAATGCAGAAACAGCCGTTGCAATGGCATTATAGTCACGTGCTGTGCTGAATCTGTTTTGCTTTATGTAGCCCCACTGCTCTATAAATATCACGAAGAGTAGTATATTAGGGTCATTCAAACATAGAAAGCAGCCTCCAGGACGAGTTCGAAAATATGATGTCAACACCCACAACTGAGAAACCCCTTTCCCAGTTTCTCCTGTAGGAGGCACATGCACGATCTGTGTGTCCAGTGTTGGATACGGTCACATTAAAACACATGACCCTTACCATGTCTTCCAAGTTCCAGGATTTGGTTGATGCCATTACTGCTGTCACCATCTCGTCACCTGTTCCTCTGTCCGAATAGAGCAATCCTAAAAGACTGATCTTCTTTTCTTTTGGGGAACTAGGATAGGTCGCCATTCTACGTTATATTTTACTGTTATTTGTGGAAGAAGTTTACCATCCCAATAGACAGTCAGTGGAACACTGGAGTTATGTGAATCTTTTAGTGTTTCTACCACCTCAACGCGAAGTTTTGTATGTTGTCGCTTGGTGGAACTTTGATTTAATAGTGAATTCAGTATGGTCCATTTATGGCAACGTCATCTTCTTCCATGCTCACACACACACACACACACACACACACACACACACACACACACACACACACACACACACACACATATATATATATATATATATATATTTATATATATGTGTGAGTATGTGTGTGTGTTTGCACATGCACACACACACACACATATATATATATGTGTGTGTGTGTGTGTGTGTGTGTGTGTGTGTGTGTGTGTGTGTGTGTGTGTGTGTGTGTGTGTGTGTGTGTGTGTGTGTGTGTGTGTGTGTGTGTGTGTGTGTGTGTGTGTGTGTGTTGTGTGCATATGCACACACACACATATATATATATATATATATATATATATATATATATATATATATATACATATACATATACATATACATATACATATACATATACATATATATATACATAGATACATACAAAATGTACAAACATTACCGTCATATTTGTTTATCAGTTGTGTAAAAAATATTTAAATTAAGCGAAACGTGCAAAAATATATAATTAACAAATGCTGAATATATTTGGTTCCGCATAATGTAATTGTAATTTAAACGGTGTGATTGTAATTGATTTGAAACAATATGAGGGTAATTGTAATTATAATTTAAATTTAAAATGAAATGTAATTGTACTTGATATAAATTTGTGTAATTAGATCCACCCCTGCCAGGCGTGTGCGGGTGGGTTAAAACGTCTACTAGGTAATTTTTCATTTCTAAATTACTAAAGACAGTGTGGCAATTCAACTTTTTATGTGATGATCAGTTGAGTTCTGATAGGAGATTGATTGATGATAACTATCGATAGTTCAATTTACTGTCGATAGTATTGCATCGTCACATCGACTATTGCCATGCATCGATTGTTCGTATTGTCACACCCCTGCAGTCTTGCCACAATGGGCGGCTTATACTACGACACATTAGTGTCGGAATCAGGTGGTTAAATTTCACACCAAAGTGCGTGCAAAAATGTACCGTAACATCTACTATACAATTATCACAACTATTGCCGACTGTTGTTGCCCTCCACGCTTGTTCTCATTCACGTTTTTTGTTGACAGGTCATCGAATCCATCAATCTCACCCTGGTCGTCGGCCTGTCTGTGGACTATATCGTGCATCTGGCGGAAGGATACAGTCGGTCGTCGCACAGCAAGCGGTTGGGACGTCTCCACGACTCGCTCGCGCAGGTCGGGGTTTCGGTGTTGTCTGGGGCGTGTACGACCATCGGTGGCTCGGCCTTCCTACTGCTCGCTGAGATAATCCTCTTCATGCAGTTCGGCGTCTTTATGTTCGCCACCATTCTCTTCTCGATCGTCTTCGCTCTCGGCTTCTTCTCGACCACACTCGGCATCTTCGGTCCTGAAGACGACCGTGGCTCAATCAAACCGTTGAAGCACTGGCTCTGGAAAGTTGTCACGTGTAAGATCTGCAAGAAGTGACTGAGTCGCCCCCGGCTCTAGACGTGACGTGACCTCTCTCTTGCACAACATCACAGTCGTTAGAGCTGTCGACCAAAGGTTTCACGTCCATTCTCGTCATTGATGTGCATTGCGACCTAGTGTGTTGTTATCCAGATCTTTCTTATGTTGTTATAACTTATATATATATAATATATATATATATATATATACATATATATATATATATACGTTAATGTTACACAAGGGAATGTTTTATTCGAATACACTGGTTCCTGACATACACAAGTTGTTGTCTAATGTACGTAATCATAATGTCGTTTATGTAAGATTACATCGAAACAGCATTTGAATGTATTTAGACAACTGTCCCATTCTCAGTTACGTCTCAATTTCTAAGAACGGATCGATGAACGAGGCAATGGGCACACCGTTGAATTCGCTGTTTGTTGTGGTGGATCCACAAGTTGTGATAACAAAATATAACCACTTGTTCACTGCAATGAACTCATAATTAGACAAAGGGTCTTGTTATTTTAATTATATTTTGCCACCTTATGATAATACAATATGGCATAGTATTTAACTACCTCATTCACGTTTGTATGGACTACGTTGAAATGCATACATACTTGCATACAGATTTTGTTTAGTGTTGTAGTCACGCCAGAATGCGACTTCCGCGCAGTGGAGAGTGAAGCAGGACTCTGTGAAAAGCCTATGATATATTTTTTTAGGAATGCTGGTATTACTGTTATAACTGTGAGCCATTATGGCAATGAAGTAAGACGAACACTAATTTATTTAGCAAAACCAATCAATGGAAACACATATAGTTGTTACATTGTTACGTTGTTGTTGTTTTAAAGTAATTGTTGTGCTTTGCTTATTGCAATGTTTGTACATGTTAATAATACATTATTTATGTTGGCGTGTATATAGATTTAGGAAATGTGTTTAATATAGATAATATCATATGTAAATATACACACATTGGTCTGATTGTCGAACGAACTCGTTATCGGTTTAAATTTTTTTAAATTGCATCTCCTTAGATTGAGGTCAAATTGGTTATGTATGTTCAATGTAGGCAAAGTAGGCATACTAGTGTATTAAATAAATTTGATCGTAAAATGAATTGCATTCTTTGTTATGTATGTCGAAGTCGTAGATATCTGCCTGAACATGTCTGCCGTACTTGATCAGTGTGTTCCAGTGACTGTGGTCAAATACGCGTAAAGGCCTCACAAATCATTTTTAAATCTAAATATGTTTTTAATGTGCTATCAAAAAGAATTTGGATGAAAGTATTAAAATAACTAGACAATACAATCTTCTTGTAAAAGAGAGACCTAGAACACCTTTTTCATCTCAGTTGCCTAAACATAATTTTACAAGAACTTGGAACAATATAGACGAGAAAATTATAAATGTTAAACACAGATCAAAGTGTAAATACATATTGCATGATCAATACTTAGATACATATCTTCATCGAGTGCAATGTTTACACCCTAGATGCTCAGAATGCAACTAAATTCATGAAACTGTAAGCCATTTATCGTCTTTAAGTCAAATTATGTTTGGATCCATGCATTTATATTAATTTACGTATATTTCGACTCCTCAGTTCGTTACCACATGTCATTAGCAGCAGTGATAGACGACGTGTAATTAATATTATGGTTTAATACATTTATCCGGCTCATAACCTAATGTAATCTAATTAGTTGTATGTTCACTGGTTCTTACATATGGATTTTGTCATAAATCGGAGATCGTGCGAGATTGTATATAATTAGCTTGTTTAGTTTAGTCACCTGTCGATTGAAAGAGTCGTGCTAGTGGCGCCGAATAGCGACCAATGGCTAATCTAGAAATCGGAAATATTTCCCTCTGAGTCCGTCGTGTTGGTGGTAGAACGTGATCCAGCATAATATTATTTTTGAGAAAGTAAATTTACTTTTTTTACCACGTGACATGTATATGTGTATAGCAGATATATGACGAGAAGTTTGAGTGCTCTAGATGGTCGTTTTCATGGTTAGGTCAGAAAGTAAAAGATCGCCGACGAAAAAAATACCCTGTGGTTGAAATGGAAAAAATGGATAAGGTCATTCAATTTGCATCTTGAAGCAAAAGGTGTGGAATATGATGGCCAGAAGATTGGGTTGCTGCTATGCATGGGAGGAATGAAGCTCCAAGAAATCTTCTACCAAATCTTACCCGAAATGCCCAATTAACATTCGACCAAACAGTTCAGACGTTAGATGGATATTTCCAACCACAAATGAACCTACCATTTGAGAGACATCTTTTTCGAAAGATAGAGCAGGCACAAAACGAAACGGTAGACCAAGTTGTGCCTCTCCTACGACAGAAAGCAATATCACGCGGGTTTGACAATGTTGATGAAGTTATCAGAGACCAGGTAATAGAGAAATGCAGAAGCATGCACCTACGGAGAAAGTTCCTTGAAAAGTCGGGGAATATACTGTTGAAAGACTTACAAGGTGTCGCCAGAGCATTCGAAGCAGTAGACCTTCAACTGAAGGCAATGGAAAATCCAGGAGCATCAACTGACGCACAAGTGAATGCTGTCAACAAAAACAAGCCAAAATGGAAAGGAAAGGGAAAAGTGTTACTGGAAGAACAACATCTCACAGGCAAACGGAACAGAGATGCTACCGTTGCAATCGACAGGGACATTTTGCGCATGTGTGCCCTGCACGCGACCAGGTGTGTAACCAGTGTGGAAAGCGTGGTCACTAAATTGTAAAAAATTTGGTCTTGAAAGCCAAAATGGAAGACTAGTGATACCACCAACCCAAAAGTGAAAACCTGCTACAACGTGACCGGAAACAGTCCGGGTGAAAACACAGACGACTATGCTTTCACAGTTGACAACACTGGAAACGAGTCGGGAGTTGTGGACCTCAAGGTCGGAGGGGTGGCCATAACTTCAATACTCATCGACTCATGGGCAACTGTAACATTATGGACAAAGCCACATGGGAGATGCTCAAGAAGGATGGTGTAAAATGCGTGTCACGCAGAACAAACAAGAAACTGTTCACATATGGACAAGATAAACCCATTGGTGTCCTTGGAACATTTGTGGCAGAGATTGAGTGTGAAAACAATGACAGTAAGTGTGAAAGTGAATTCACTGTCATAAAAGGGACCGGTAAAACACTACTCGGAAGACGTACAGCTGAAAAGCTAGATGTGTTGAGGGTCGGACCCCTCGAACATCCACACACCTACTCCATCACAGAAGAGGGGACTGATGCTGACATACGCCGGAAGTTCGCAGACGTATTTGCGGGCGTGGGAAAACTCATGAATTACCAACTGAAGCTAAACGTCGACAAAACCGTATAATCAGTCGCGCAACCAGTACGTCGTTTGCCATTCGGTCTACGAGAGAAAGTAGAGAAGAAACTGGATGAGCTACTGGAGAAAGAGATCATCGAAGAAGTTTCGAAGGCACTAACGACGTGGTTATAACGTTTTGTAGTAGTGCCCAAACCAGATGGCGACATACGCATCTGTGTAGACACGCGAAGAGCCAACGAGGCAATTGTGAGATAGAGACATCCTATTATTCCGACCATTGATTGAAGTTATTAAGTGGGTCGACGGTGTTCAGCAAGTTAGATCTGAAATGGGGATTCCACCAAGTGGACACACCGAGGATTGTACAGGTATCGCAGGCTAATGTTTGGCATTGCCTCAGCACCTGAGAACTATCAGAAGATCGTGAAGGATGTACTGCGAGAATGCAAGGGAGCAGCAAACATAGAAGACGACGTGGTCGTACATGGACGAGGCGTCAAGGAACACGACGAGAACTTGTTTGCCGTGCTGAATCGTCTAAAGGAGTGTGGCTTGACACTGAACGGCAGTAAATGCAAGTTCACATTACCTCTACTGACATATTAAGGCCAAGACCTGGGGAAGCAGGGGATCACGCCAAGTGAAGAGAAGATAGATGCGATCGTAAACGCACAAAGAACAAAGAATGCATCAGAAGTGAGATAATTTCTCGGACTTGTGCAATATTCTGCCAAGTTCCTGCCTAACGTCGCAGAGGTTGCCTAACCACTAAGAATCATCACCAGAAAGGATCAGAAGTTCACATGGGGAGAGGACGAAAAAGAAGCATTTCGAGAACCGAAGAAGCTCATGACAAGCGCGGAGACGCTGGTGTACTTCAAGAATGACTGCAAATCACGCGTTGTAGCAGATGCAGAACCAACAGGACTCGGAGCAGTTCTGACACAGCTCCAGGAGGGACAATGGAGAGTTGTGGCATACGCGTCCAGGAACCTCACAGCAGTAGAGCGGAGATACTCACAGACAGAGAAAGAGGCGTTGGCTCTCGTGTGGGCGTGTGTAAGATTTCATCTGTATGTGTGTGGGCGTGAATTCGAACTGGAGACGGACCTTAAACCGTTGGGATGCATCTACAGCAGAACATCGAAGCCATCGGCGAGGACAGAAAGATGGGTGCTTCGTCTTCAAGGGTACCAGTACAAGGTGATCTACCGGCCAGGGAAGACAAATATTGCTGATGCGCTTTCACGACTAAACCAGACGACACCAAAAGACATGAGTGGAGAAGAAATTGAGGAGGTGCGGATGATTGCTGAGGAAAGCACAACAGTTGCTCTCACAGCACGTGACATAGAAATTGCATCAGAAGAAGACGCAGAGCTGACCAGTGTGAGACACTACATACAACACGGGAACTGGCATGAGTGCAAGATGCCATACTACACGTGTGTGAAGAATGAACTCTGTGTTCTTGGGAAGGTGGTGTTACGTGGGACAAGGATTGTAATACCACGAAGACTTAGAGATTATGTCCTACACCTTGCTCATGAAGGACACCAAGGGATCGTAAAGATTAAACAGCGGCTCAGAAGCAAAGTCTGGTGGCCGAGAATGGACAATGATGCTGAGAAAATATGCAGATCATACCATGGATGTCAAGTTGTGAGTCAACTGAGTCCGCCAGAGCCGATGCAGAGAACTGAACCACCGACAGGACCGTGACAAGACGTTGCCATAGACATGATGGGACCTTTGCCTACGGGCGAAAATATGTTGGTCATAGTTGACAATTATAGTCGTTTCTTCGAAAATCATCGGGGCTCTAATTCCCATCTTTGTCAGATATGGATACCCGTTCTCAGTGAAATCAGACAACGGCAGTCAATTCCAATCTAAGGAATTCAAGAGTTTCTTACTGGAACATGGAATCGAACACCATACATCTCCACCTTTGTGGCCACAAGCAAATGTGGAGGTGGAGAGACAGAACCGAACACTTCTGAAAGCACTCAAAGTGGCTCATGTGAAGGAAAGGGATAGAAAGGAGAACTCATGAAGTTCATGTTGGCATACACAAGTCAGTACAGGTGTGACTCCAGCATATCTCATGTTCGGCAGAGAGCTGAAAACAAAGTTACTAGAACTTCGAAGTGACAAAAATATTCTGACGAGAATGTTCGAGACCGTGACTGGAACCACAAACTAACTGCCAAAGCATATGCAGATAGCAGACGTGGAGTCGTGTTAATCCCAGTGTTACCTTGAGAACAAGTTCTACTAAAGAACACAAAGACATCCGGAAAACTGTCGACCAAATTTGAGCACACTCCGTTCACAGTCGAAAAGAAAGAAGGTCAAGAACTGGCAGTGAGATCACCGGACGGTGTTGAGTACAGGAGAAACAGCTCGTTCGTGAAACCATACACACCCACTGAAGGAACAACTTCATCAATGGCGAACCAAAGGTCTTCTGTGCCTGATTGTGCAGAAACAGGAGGATCGCAGGCCAATACTCCAAGGACGTCACCAAGCATGAGTACTCCGATGAAGACACCAAACTTGGGGTCACCGCATCGAACAAGGTCGAAACGTTTGGTGAAGGTACCTGTGAAGTACCAAGACTATGTAGTGAAATAAAGTATTCACGTCAGATACTGAGGTGAGCCTAGCGCCCTCAGATAAAGGCCATGAAAGCCTAATGGTGGTGTTTGGACTTTAATCAGCAAACATGTTTGGGCTTTAATTAGCAAATATGTTTGGACTTTAAATGGACAACATGTGGACTCTAGTAACTAGCTTAGAAGCTTAATTGAATTGCAACTTTTCTTAAACTAGCTGTGTAGTACATACTAGTAGTCTAAGTTGTTAATTGCGTGCTGGAAGTATCAGTTTAAAGGGGGAAGGGAATATAGTGTTCGAGTAATGCGAGTTGAGATGAGGACGGTATGTGTTGTGCGCGGTGTACGAAGAATAATAAATGTGCGTGTTCAGTTAAGTCAAGTGTGTCTGATTACAAAGACATAACACATGTGTTGCCTCCAAACCATCTCATAAAGTTGACTGTGGACTGCGTATTTTCATTGCCGATGTTCATACACTTCCTCGATCATTTAAGACACTAGCTCTGATCTAGTGGGCCACTCCTCCCCGGTGGGTGTTTTGTATAATCCATGACGACCTACTTTTCTATATGAAATCAAACAACTACTTCTACTAACACGAAAATATGTCATTATACTTGTTTATAAAAGTGGACCGTTACGTTGTCTAGATTTTTTATCGTTAAAGAATAATAATTTTATAAAGTTTACGTGAGAATTTACTTATCACGAAAAAAGATGGCGTTCGGTCACTTTTCAAATTCCCGCTTTGTTGATTTGCACGATAGGTGCATAGTGTGGGGATGGCACCTGTGAGTCGTGTGACCTAGACTTTGGGATTCCCAACATTTATCTGTGGATAAACGTTACATTGTTTCGTTATCCGTGATCACGACTATCAAGAATAACGGCCCGAATACATGACTAGGCTCTAACAGTTTTAATCTACGACAAGGTGTCTCCCGCAGACATACATGTGCTCTGACGCGTCATCTCGACATGGAAACTATATTTATAGTTTCCCCGCCATTCGCTAGATGGCAGCATGACTTGGACATAATCACGTAACATCTCCCTCCTTATAGAGCTGTGTAACATCACTCGAAACGCACAAACTAACAAGATTATTAGACTAACACTATCCAGTGAAAGTGTACAGTAAATTAAACGATTATTAGAGTTAACGTGATTAGGCTGCTACTATTACATTTAAGTCCAATTTTAGTTTGTCTATAGACTTGATCAACTACAATTAAGTTCAGTCCATCTACAGGCTTAATACACGACAATTTGAGCTTGTCCATAGACTTGATCTACTACAAGTTCAATCTGTCCACGGGCCTGACTACTCTCCCGGATCGTGTCGTCATGGGACCACGTGCTCGCGTGTCTTCTGGCACAAATACCTCACTTGGTCGTGTATTCTGTGAGACTGTTGCAGTTTCCTGTTGTTGAAATGTGGCTGCGTTTGTCTCAACAGTGACGGTCGCCGGATCGTGTGCTCGATCTCTCGGTACACAACTAGGTGGTAGCATTCGTACGGGTCTGTCAGCGCAATCACGTGTCGTGTCGTGCTCGGATGGACGTGACGGTCTGAGATGTCGGCGGTTTCGACGGTAATGGCGTCCAGCCGCTGTTACGACATCGTACGATCGACTGGACAGAGCTTTGTGAACCGTTGCCTCAGCCCACTCTCTCCTGCCGTGTTCTAATGGCTGCATTCTGATCGTTTCGCCGACATTCAAACGTCGTAAGTCACGCCTGGAGTGGTCTGAGTTCAATATTGATCGGAACTTCGTTCGCTGACCGCCGGATTGGTTTCCGACATCTGCAGGACCACCCGGTTTCAACTGGTTGTTTGTTGTTGGCAGCAACGTTTTGGTACGTCTGCCAAACAAACGCTGTCATTCCTTCAGACGGTGTGTTACGAATGTTCAGAAGACAGAGGTATGGGTCTTCCCCCAGCTGCCTTGCACTTTCTCAGCAGCCGCTTAGCGATAGTTTCATTTTCATTTCAGTTCTTATTACTATATGCAAACATTACCTTTAAAGACATTCGCCTATCTTAACAATATGACGTCTTCAGTACGATGACGTCATCGTAGACATGTGGATACTCGTAGTTGCCCTCATCTCAGTTGATCACTGCCTCTATCTTCCGCATCCACATCCACTAGTCTACGATGACGTGACCGTCCTGAAGAATGACGAAAGTCTCTTCAGATACTACAAATGTTTGGATATGGTATTAAGAACTGTACTCGTATAACATACTGAGCTTGCTTTGTGATAACCAACGCCCATTGTCTTACTCTGCAATACCATCGGCCAAGTAGTAGGTAAGAATGCACCAATGTTTGCCTTGGCGGAAGTTAACTGACACTGTCTACACACCACAGTCTACGGATATAAGATCACTGCTGCGCTCCCTGGTGTGAGTGTAGTGCCTACATTAATAAGTGTAGTGCCTACATTAATAAGGAAGTAATGTATATCATTCAGCCAGCATTGCACTTTTCCGTTGAACAACTATCATGGTGACTCGGTCGTACCTGCGAAGTCATTCCTAGTGAGTGGCGGGGGAGGTGGCATGGCGTGTGCAGCCGCTCTGCCGCTCGAGCGGAAGCGACACTGATTGGCAACACCCGGAATACAGCCGAGCGCCACGTTAGTCGTGTAGTGCTTGTGGTGGCTCGACTCCGGCCACTGCGCACGTCGCACCGACTGTCTGGTGTGGGCATCACGTGATGCCGACGTCATCATCGAGAACGGGATATTTCCTTCGCTTAGGCTGCTGCATCCGCTCAGGTTGCCGTGGTAACGAGAAGCACTGTACTGGGGCATGACATCACATCCGTCGATACGTAAGAATGGGTGTCGTTGATGATCAGTCCGGCCGGTAGGGGGTCGCCGTCGGACCCCTCTGTCGGGGTGTTGTACGGGACAGGACAGGCGGAAGTCGCGTACTTCGGATACGAACTGATCATGCTCGGATCTGACTGAACCATCCGGGTAGTTGCCGGCGTCAGCCACGTGAGGCGATACGGCGAAAATGGCGTTTGATTCGATATGACCAGATTCGGGTAGGAATGAACGCTGGCGAAGCACGGCGTAGACTTGCCCGTACTGATCGTCGCGATGTCGTTGGCATATCGCGAGAAGACTGACGAGAGCGAATCGTCTTCACGGGATGCGCCACACTCATTAATCTTGTCCAGATTCGGACGGAAGTCACGTGTGTGCGTGCCGCTGTTGCGCAGTGGCGTCGTTGAGCGGGTTGAACTGCGGTAGTTCTCGGCGTTGCTCTGGTAACGCAGGAAGGTCGCTGTGGCGTTCCTCGCGCCGTAGTGTCGAACTCTGCAGGGCGAAGCACGATTAATATGCAATGTATCAACGACAAGACGGGAATGTGAGAATATCGAAAGAAGGACAAAATTAAAAAAAGCCCGTTTTGTGTACGTGTTAGTTATAACAAGATTTACTGCAGCATTAGCTAAATCAGGGTTATTTGGAAACGTTAAGATGTATTTTTCCCTGTTTTTTGCGATGGCCGCACCAGCGATTTGTATATTGGAGGAACGACACGTGACACTCCAAATTATTATTCCTTTATAAGTGTATGTATTTTTCCTCGTTGCTCCCTTTCTAAAGGGTTGAGTCTAGCTCTTGTACTGCTCCCGCCCCGGCTGCTATCCTCCCTCCACTTGTCATTCTCGTCCACCCTTCTTACATCCCTCTTTGCGCAGTTTTCCCATCTATCCAAATATATCACTTACCCATTGCTTTATATTGCATTATAATTACGGGGAGTATTGTGTGTGTGCATGCGTGAGTGCGTGCGTGAGTGCGTGCGCCGCGTGCGTGTTTGTTGTTTTCTGACCATCGAAACTGCCTGAAGGGTCCTGTCTAGCTTGCTCTACCACACACAACATAGGATACAAGAATTTGCTCTAATTGCTAGGAAGGGATATTGCCGAAGAAGCTTTACGTTTTATTGTATGGTGACAAATATATTTATATTGAGCAGGAACTATACGAAAACTGACATCAACGGGCGTATACATAGAGATGGAAGTGACACAGATATGTGGAAGATATTTATATCAAATACTCTACTGCATCCACCCATACTAAAGCAGCCAGATGCATCATAAGGCATAATTAGAAAGATTACTGTAGGGGCTGATCACCTTGCTGAAGATTACTGTAGGGGCTGGTCACCTTGCTGAAGATTACTGTAGGGGCTGGTCACCTTGCTGAAGATTACTGTAGGGGCTGATCACCTTGCTGAAGATTACTGTAGGGGCTGGTCACCTTGCTGAAGATTACTGTAGGGGCTGGTCACCTTGCTGAAGATTACTGTAGGGGCTGGTCACCTTGCTAAAGATTACTGTAGGGGCTGATCACCTTGCTGAAGATTACTGTAGGGGCTGGTCACCTTGCTGAAGATTACTGTAGGGGCTGGTCACCTTGCTAAAGATTACTGTAGGGGCTAGTCACCTTGCTAGAGATTACTGTAGGGGCTGGTCACCTTGCTGAAGATTACTGTAGGGGCTGGTCACCTTGCTAAAGATTACTGTAGGGGCTGGTCACCTTGCTGAAGATTACTGTAGGGGCTGGTCACCTTGCTGAAGATTACTGTAGGGGCTGGTCACCTTGCTAGAGATTACTGTAGGGGCTGGTCACCTTGCTAGAGATTACTGTAGGGGCTGGTCACCTTGCTGAAGATTACTGTAGGGGCTGGTCACCTTGCTAAAGATTACTGTAGGGGGCTGGTCACCTTGCTGAAGATTACTGTAGGGGCTGGTCACCTTGCTAAAGATTACTGTAGGGGCTGGTCACCTTGCTAAAGATTACTGTATTGAGTGAGACTGTCAACCTTCCGACGGCCCGTGTGTTGTCGGCAGACCGCATCCCCGGCCTATCTGTTGTCTCTTTCTTCTCCTATTGTTTCGTGCTTCGTGCTATTTTGTCACGTGCTATTTCCGCCCGCTTGGACGAGGCGTCTTCTATTGTTTCACGTTCAATAGAAAGGCCAAGAAGAATGCTATTTATATTGGTGTTTCACGACCATGGCCTCCAGCTGCTAATGACTCCACTGCTAGGCCACGCCGAATAAATAACACCACATATGCCATAATTTACCTTATCCTAAGTGAAACTGATGTTGTAAATAGTCCACGCCACGATTCTAGACGATAGCAAGAGTAAATCGTAGTTAACCGTAACACAAACTCAAAAAAGTGGGCTGTTTCGCGTTAAAAGATGACGTCTTCTATACTATTAAGTATTTTGTGCATGTGTTTGTCTGCCTGTCTGCCTGTCTGTCTGTCTGTCTGCCTGTCTGTCTGTTCCCTCACATCTCCGTCAGTTTCGCGTGTATGTGGCTGACATTGTGTAGACGTGCCCGGGGTCCAGGGGGTGGTTCGACTATTAAATAAATTTCGAAAATCCCTGGGTTGGAGATCTGACGAAGGAAACTATGTGGACGTTTGACGTACATTACGAAACCCTGAACAACGATAATTCGTAGTTACGTACAATGGTTCGTGACGCTGTACATGTTTCCTACGATTGTGCCGCGTTACGTGATCCACGTCAAACGTCCATATAAGTTCATTCGTACGATACGAACCCTCCGTGAAACCAAGGGTGGCACATGATTTTGAGGCATGAAATGGTATCCATCATTGTCATAGTCATTGCCCTTGCACTATACAGTTAACATTGGCTGTGTAGTGCAAGGATTCGTCAGCTCTTGCAGTGGCTGTCTTTCTCCCGTGTAACTCGGCTGGTGGAGGATACAACGAGTATTGCTTACAGACAGAAGACAGAGAGCAATAGTAGATGGTGAGATTTAAAACTAGAAATCTGTTTTGCGTGGGGTACCACAGGGATCAGCATTAAGACATATACTGTTTTATTTTTAATATGTATAAATGATCTGGAAGATGACATATTTAGCAAAGTACTGAAATTTGCAGATGACACAAAAAGTATTCAGAAAGGTTAAAATGATACAGATAAACACAGTTTACACGATGATCTAGATAAATTGGTTAAATGGTCTGAAAATGGCAAATGTTATTAAATTTTTGGAAGCGTAAATGCATAGGACATGGAAATATGGACAAAGAATATAAAAGGGGAATGCTATACTAGGTAGAACCACTAAATAAAAATACTCAGGAGTAACATTTAGGGCTGACATTACAGTTTCAGAGCAATGTGGGATTGCTGCTTCAAAGGTAAACAAATTGTATGGCTATCACGTATAAGGATTAACATCTAAATGTACCCCTGTACAAAGCGATAGTTAGACCACATTTGAAATATTGTATACAAGCATTGAGGCCGTATAGATATAGACATAGATAATCCAGAAAGAATACAACGAAGAACTAAAATGATTCCAGAATTGAGATACCTTAGTTATGAAAGTCATTTATTAGAATGTGGTTTGACATCACTAGAGACAAGAAGACTAAGAGGAGACCAAATATAAGTGTTTAGAATGGTGAATGGTTATGAGGATATTGATAGGAATATGTTTTTCAAATTTAAAGAAGGCAATAGAATCAGAGAACACAAAATAGAATTAGTTACGGAACAGTGTAGGTTGGACATGAGAAAGTACTCATTCTCACAGAGGGTGATAAATGAATGGAACAAACTGTCAAATGATTGTGTTAATGCTAGTAGTGTGAATATGTTTTAAAATAAATTGACAGTTATCTGGTAAGGGCGATAAAATTGTTGGGCTTTCGACTTCCTTGTCCACTTGCCATCTGGAAGGTGTAGTTTTGGATGGCAATTTTGTTAAATCTTGTTAAATCAATGTGACCTATTAATCTATTCCTGGACGATACGACAACCTGTACAAACAGTTCTTTAACATCGGGAAAATGTGTTGTTGTTGCATGGCCTCGATTATCTAAGCTCCGTGCTGTGGCGCCACCGTTTGTCACACACCTCATCGCCTGGATGCAAAGTGTACGTTTCATTGTGACAGAAATTATGCATGCACCGATATTTTGGGTGCATACATAATTGACTAATTACGATGTCATCCGGGCATTTGGCTAATCCTTTAACAATTTATACGATGCAATTGAAATTAACTTTAAACTTTGTTTATATTAACACAACTGTCAGACTGAAATCAGGCAAAACAATGTTTAGTGTAGAATCTCGATGATGACGCTGATTGGCTGCTGGCGCTTCCCGGGAACGCCCACGAAAAATGGAGTGGTGACAGTGGGTAACAACGAGACCACGCCTCTGAGGCCAGAATCTCTTCTCGGCGCGCTCACGAGTGAGACCGGATAAACTAGAATAGTTCTGCAGTGGCGATGTGGTGAGTGGTGCCACTGTTGGGGGTATACATTATACAATATGGTGAGTGGTGCCACTGTTGGGGGTATACATTATACAATATGGTGAGTGGTGTCACTGTTGGGGGTATACATTATACAATGAGGGACTATGTAAACTAAGCCGCGTGGTGGCAGCACACAACAATCACATCCCACCACTCACTAGTCTCGCTTATCCGACTCTCGCTCGCCTTCGTCAATTCGCCGAGAAGAGAGTCTGGCCGAGAGAGTAGGCATTTCCGTGAAGCGCCAGCAGCCAATCAGTGTCATTATCGAGATGCTAAACTAAGCATTTTTTGCATGATTTAAAGTCAGCTCGAATTGCATCGTATCATCTGATAAAAGTTTACTCTTATTTTATGAATTAGCCAAATGCCCGGATGACATCGTAATTACCTAATTATGTATGCGCCCAGAATCTGGGTGCATACATAATTTCCGTCACAATGAAAAGTCCAGGCGATTATGTGTGCGACAAACGGTGGCGCCACAGCACGGAGCTTGGATAATCGAGGCTAACCACCACGAGCGCTTTACAAGTTTTTTTGTGAGCAGTCTCTGTCGCAACAAAATATGGATGTTGGTTTTTTCCACAACTAAGGGATTAACTTTGGTTGATGGTAGTATTGTTTTAGGCAGAAATGGAGACATTTGAAAATTTCCGGGAGCGAAAGAAAAAACGTTGGCGTTGTTTTGCCTACGTTTGTATATAAAATAGTTAATATTATCGCTGTGCCGTCTTTTGATCGTACACTTAGATCATGCATTTAGAAAGACCTATTTTACAAAAGATGATGCTGATAATTCCTCGTGAGATAAGAATGACCGGTTTTGCGCTGCAAAAATAATCACGTGTGGCGCACTCTTAATGCTTTTATCGTTGCATTGCAACTATGTCACAGCATATGCGTATTTAGCCTTTCTACCGGCAGTTCTATCACTGCAGTACATGGATCATGCCACATTATGTGAATGTCAAAATCGATGTGTTGGCGAGTTTTGCCGCTGCTGTATATTTTAGACCCCTGCCCTTAAATTTGTAAGACACGTTTGAAAGACAATTACGGTTGAGAAACAGATTATTGTCAATGTCACAATCATATCATTGGTCAGACATTTCAGGCAAATAATGTAGTAGACCTACTCAGAGCAGTATTTGTGTCTAAACTATCACTCATTCATTCAATCGTGTCTTCGTGCGGGGTAGTTTGCAAAATTGAATGCGCGGTGTCATGAACGGTTATGTCGTGACTCATGTGATCGAGAGAAGGATGTCTCAACTGACACACTGAGAAACACTGGTAGTCATCTACGTGGCTTGTGGTGATCTTTCATCTGCATGGCTTTTAACTGATTCTCTTATATGCTCTTTTTCGGTGTACAGTAGAGCATGCAACAACACAGAACATTGAACCGGAGAGAGGGGAAACTAGGACCCGGAAGAAGTCATCAATAACATACAAAGGACAAGTAAACAAGAAAAAGACAGTGACAAGTGTTTGTAACTGAATATCCGAATGATACTATAAGTAATTCACTCTATTCAAACCTCCAGACCGGCACGTGTGTAACGTCACATGTAAATATGTATGTATGTATGTATGTATGTATGTATGTATGTATGTAAGTATGTATGTATGTATGTATGTATGTATGTATGTATGTATGTATGTATGTATGTATGTATGCATGCATGCATGTATGTATGTATGTATGTATGTATATATGTATATAGGGGGCCACTATAACCTATGGTTCTATGTCACGTCTAAGTCGAATAAGTTAAGGACGTTGGTGCCGACGTGGTTTTGTGGAATACGTTATGGCAAACAAATAAATAATACGTGGTCACACGAGCTCTCTCGTGGCTGCGACATATCATCTGATTCTCGTAGCCACAATGTGTTGTCTAGTTGCTACGCCATAGTGTCCCATGGCCAGACTATTTCTCTCTCTCACACACACACACACACACACACACACACACACACACACACACACACACACAAACACACACACACACACACACACACACACACACACACACACACACACACACACACACACACACACACACACACACACACACACACACACACACACACACACACACACACACACACACACACACACACACACACACACACACACACACACACACACACACACACACACTAGCTTTGATTAACCAGGTTCCGTGCTGTGGCGCCACCGTTTGTCGCATACATCGTCGCCTGGAATCAATGTGTACTTTCATTGTGACGGAAATTATGTATGCACCCATATTCTGAGCGCATACATAATTAGCTAATTACAATTTCACCCGGGCATTTGACTAATTGATAAAATAAGAGTTAACTTTTTTCAGGCGTAACAATAAAAATGGGTTCATTAACAAACAAAATAATTTTGGGTAGGAGTAGCTATTTTAGGGGCCTATATCATTGTTTGGGACACATAATAATAATATATTGGAAATTTAATTAACCATAAGACACTTCATATGGTAAATTATCATTAGTGAATTAAAAATAATAGCTTTCTGAAATGAAAAATATTTTGGGGAAAGCTTATTTTGGTTGTTTTTTTCACTTTAAAGGGACGTGGACCCTTCATTAGTATGAGAATATAGGAAAGGTATATATTTCCTGAAAGAACACGTTGAGACAGAGCCAATGCTATGTAATAATGCTATGTTAGATAAATAAATAAGCAAGGCGGTGAAACTTCAAAACGAACTGTGAGACAATTTTGGAAAGTGGCCCTATATGACCCAATTTCCCAATTGTAGATCATGTTCCCAGGTTGGTGGTGAGGACGTTGAAGTAGTTGGGTTTTCCGTGTTTTGTGCCGTATTTGTCTACTGCGTAACTAGGCAGTCGTAACTAGGCAGCCGTAACTAGGCAGTCGTAACTAGGCAGTCGTAACTAGGCAGTCGTAACTAGGCAGCCGTAACTAGGCAGTCGTAACTAGGCAGTCGTAACTAGGCAGTCGTAACTAGGCAGCCGTAACTAGGCAGTCGTAACTAGGCAGTCGTAACTAGGCAGTCGTAACTAGGCAGCCGTAACTAGGCAGTCGTAACTAGGCAGTCGTAACTAGGCAGTCGTAACAAAGCAGTCGTAACTAGGCAGTCGCTACGAGGAGACCAGTCGAATCATTGTATCATTGGAGCTACGGCCCAGGTGGCGCCTCAATCTCGCCTGCCTGCACGTTCAATATCCTATTCGTTCATAATTAACGAGAATACTACGACAGTCACAAAGACGACACGACGGAGAGCTTCACCCGAAGCAGACCCGTGAAAGGACGCCGCTGTTGGAGGCCAGTTATCAAGTATCGCTACAACCAGATGCGAGAACGAGAAACGCCATTATTTCTCAGTTGTATGACAGTCAACTTCAGTTAATTTTTTTTATAATTACAAGTATTTACAGAAATTAAGTGATTGCCTTGACTTGGCGAAACGTCATAATTGTCCACCGACGTCACACATTTGCCAATTGACAAATGACACAACAACAAATGTCACATCAGGCCAACGACAAAAGTCGCTATTTTTACAGAATGTTAATGATATGATTGGAGCAGGTTACTCTTGGCACGCTGCATCTCTCAAGAACGTAGTGCGGTGCCCTCTCGTCGGTGCCCTCTCGTCGACATCAAATGTTTGGAAGCAACCAATTTTAACGGACGTGTGGATGTGTTGTTGTTGTTGTTGTTATTGTGGTTGCTGCTGCTGCTGCTGCTGCTGCTGCTGCTGCTGCTGCTGCTGCTGCTGCTGCTGCTGCTGCTGCTGCTGCTGCTGCTGCTGCTGCTGCTGCTGCTGCTGCTGCTGCTGCTGCTGCTGCTGCTGCTGCTGCTGCTGCTGCTGCTGCTGCTGCTGCTGCTGCTGCTGCTGCTGCTGCTGCTGCTGCTGCTGCTGCTGCTGCTGCTGCTGCTGCTGCTGCTGCTGCTGCTGCTGCTGCTGCTGCTGCAGACAGTGCTATTTGATATTGTGCAAGTGACATTGGTATTTTTCCGTTCCAGTTTAAAAATAGCTTTTACTTATGGCTTCGTTAGTTTCATATTTCTTGGCTAATGATTTGAATAGCATATTTTTTAGCCTTAGTTTTAGCGTAAATAAACTATTTCACGCATGTCAACACATTGAACGAAAACGGGGTCATCGTGTACACGCATGACTGTCATCTATCGACCGCCACGGCTTCGGAAGAATCGCTTGACCCAAGAAATGTTTTAACGTACAAAATGAGACGTTGCTTATCAATTGCTTATCAGCACCTCGTACTGATTATATATATATATATATATATATATATATATATATATATATATATATATATATATATATATATATATATATATATATATATATATATTTTTTTTTGCCAGAGCGTTTTAGTAAAGTTAACAGCAGGCAAGGCCATGAAAGGACAATTTCAATGGAACATGTGGGCAAATATCCCATAAAAACCAGTTTACTGATATTGCAAAGGCCTAAATGGGCAGTTCAGTCAGCGATTGGTGAGTCTTATGCGAAGCCGTACGTGTTGGTATGACAGCTGTTGAATCCGTCTGTGCAGTTGAATCCATTTGTGTAACTGACAATATCAATTATTTGATCCAGGGCGTACAAGCTCATGTGCTACTTTTATTAAGTCTAATAGGTCGTAACACCTTTGTTCTGTCTCTTTGAAAAACAGTGCCCCACAGTAGGTTCATAACATAATTTTTTACATTTTCTGGACACAACAAATTGTTTTCCTGTGCGTTGGAAACAAAGGGTGCACATTGCCTCTCAACTATATTGAAATCTTCGCCTCTTTAGGACAAATCCAAGATCCACCTGTATCATGCCAAACATATTGAAAATATACACACACCATTAATGTGTATTGTGCTAATTTATTTTATTTGTCACAAAATGTAACATTCTCCAGAATTACGACCAACTTGTGGAAATCAACAACGTCACTCTTCGATATAATTATTGTGGACAACAAAGCGCACGTTCGCGAGAGAGGAACACGATTAGGGCAACTACTGTCTGGTATCCTTATGCAATTTGGAGAGCCACACAAGGGAAAAGCCGGCGTGAACGGCGTGAATAGGGTGAACGGCGTGAACAGGGTGAACGGGGTGAACAGCGTGAACAGGGTGAACGGGGTGAACAGCGTGACCGGCGTGAACGGCGTGAATGGCGTGAACGGCGTGAAAGGCGTGAACGGCGTGAATGGCGTGAACGGTGTGAACGGCGTGAACGGTGTGAACGGCGTCAACGGCGTCAACGGCGTCAACGGCGTCAACGGCGTCAACGGCGTCAACGGCGTCAACGGCGTCAACGGCGTCAACGGTATCAACGGCGTCAACGGCGTGAATGGCGTCAACGGCGTCAACGGCGTCAACGGCATCAACGGCGTCAACGGCGTGAATGGCGTCAACGGCGTCAACGGCGTCAACGGCGTCAACGGCGTGAATGGCGTCAACGGCGTGAACGGCGTGAACGGCGTGAACGGCGTGAACGGCGTGAACGGCGTGAACGGCGTGAACGGAACTCCAAGCTTGAAATTCACAAACAGAGTTTTCGTGAGCAGTACACACTGGTCAGTGACGTCCTACTAAATGCTAAGACTACGTTCTACTCCGATCAAATCCGGAAGATTGAAAAATACCAGAAACAGTAATTGTTGTTTGCCGCAGCGAACGATCTTCTTCACGGGAAGAGTGACACGTCCGACCTGGCGGAAAGATATTCAACTTTCTTCTCGGAGAAGATCAACCGCTTCGCTGCGAACTGTCCACTTTAACTACAACGACAAGCCAATTGCCTTATTTACTACATTTCACCGTAACACATGTGAATTTCTGTATTGTTTTATTCAAACGAAAGAAGCTGTTAAGAAACGTATTATAAAAGCTGCACCGAACCCTGTTTGACTTAGAAACGGGTCTTCGATGCCATCCAGGTTTGTACAACTTTCATCAACGTGCAAACGTGTCTCGCTATCCCAGGAAGATGCCCGATTAATTCAAAGTCATACAAGTGTCACCACTATTCAAGAAACCTGGAGTTGATATCAAACTACTGAATAACTACTGCACACTGTCAAATTCACACCCCCAGTATTAAACTCAAAAGGTGGCATTCCTTAAAACATTAAAAGAATGGTTACGTAACAACTGACGTCATACTTACAAGAAAACTAACTGAATGAGATGCTGCAATCACATGAAGTATCATTTAGTAGAAACAATAACTTTGCAATGGACATGGGATTAGTGGTGGTGCTGGTTGATTTGAGTGCTGGTTTTGACCAAATCGATCGCTTACGTTTATTGCATCAGCTGAGAAGCAATTTACGCATGAGTGGTTCTAATTTAGCATGGTTCTGTGACCTTTCTGTCTAATCGATACCAACATGCCCTACATTAGCAACGGAAGTCACACGGACAGGTGTGTTCGTCGCTTAATGCTAAACGGCAGCAAAACGGGGGTGGTGATTGTTTGCACTGAACAAAAGTTGACTGTGGCGAATAACATCCGTGTTATCCCTGGTAACTGCCTCGTGTCTCCAATGCCAGTGGCAGAGAACCTTGGAATTATATACGACACCATTCTGCGTACCTGCAGCTTCACAACATATCAGCCGGATTGGAAGCGCCACTATGAGACAGGTGCACGCGTTTGTAATTTTTTTTTATTAGATAGGGCAATTTATGCGCTTCTCTTCAATATTCCGGCAACCAGAGAAGCATGTGTCCTTCAGATATCGGCACTGACCGACTTGTCTATAAAAAGAGATTTGCTGCAAGCTGTGCTTTGGCACTCGCACATTATTCGCGATTAACTGACGCACATTATTCGCGATTAACTGACGACCGAACCGGCGGGGGCAGAACACATCGATGACGCACGCCCGCTCTGGTAGCTCTCTGCGTTGGTGCTTTGCTGTAGAATGCGCATTGTCTGTGGCAGGTTCAATGCGGTCTACGTTGTAGATCGGGTCACTGCACGTGAACCGTCGTCAACAGTTCCGTCTTGCTCCAACTTCTCCCCCCCCCGGAGATGGTCTACGTTGTAGATCGGGTCACTGCACGTGAACCGTCGTCAACAGTTCCGTCTTGCTCCAACTTCTCCCCCCCCCCGGAGATGGTCGCCATTGTTAAAAAGCCTTCCCTTGAAAGGGGGTGGCTAGTCTTGAACACGTGGTGAACGTTTAACTATGTCCTTGCACAACAGCAAGCACATTATTAAGGATATATAAAACATGCACATAATTCAAGTAAGATTAACTTTCAACATACGCGATATTACACAATGGTTCTGTTAAATGCAGTGCAATTCGAATGTTGTTTCAACGGTCAAATGGAACTACTCAATACTCCGACTGCCGGGATAAGCACTAGTCCAACACAACGACTGATGGGATGAGCACCAGTCCAACACAACGACTGCCGGGATGAGCACCAGTACTACACAACGACTGCCGGGATGAGCACCAGTCCAATACAACGATTGCCGGGATGAGCACCAGTCTAACACAACGACTGATGGGATGAGCACCAGTCCAACACAACGACTGATGGGTTGAGCACCAGTCCAACACAACGACTGATGGGATGAACACCAGTCTAACACAACGACTGATGGGTTGAGCACCAGTCCAACACAACGACTGATGGGATGAGCACCAGTCCAACACAACGACTGATGGGTTGAGCACCAGTCCAACACAACGACTGATGGGATGAGCACCAGTCTAACACAACGACTGATGGGATGAGCACCAGTCCAACACAACGACTGATGGGATGAGCACCAGTCTAACACAACGACTGATGGGTTGAGCACCAGTCGAACACAACGACTGATGGGATGAGCACCAGTCCAATACAACGACTGCCGGGTTGAGCACCAGTCCAAAACAACGACTGATGGGATGAGCACCAGTCTAACACAACAACTGATAGGATGAGCACCAGTCCAACACAACGACTGATGGGATGAGCACCAGTCCAACACAACGACTGATGGGATGAGCACCAGTCCAACACAACGACTGATGGGATGAGCACCAGTCTAACACAACAACTGATGGGATGAGCACCAGTCCAACACAACGACTGATGGGATGAGCACCAGTCCAACACAACGACTGATGGGCAGACGAGCGAGAACTCTACTTCCAACTTCTCGTACACTGTTGCTCCCTTCAGTCGTCGACTGCAGTAGAGCCAAGCAAGACGTCAGACAAAGACAGAATAAGCAGGCTCGTTATTTCAACAGTACATCTAAGGACCTGCCACATCTCGACGAAGGTGACACCGTCAGAATACAACCCTTCAATAAGTGAGGAAAACATTGGAGAAAGGGCACGGTGATAAAACGTTTCGATGAACGGTCGTAGGAAGTAGAAACACCAGAAGGAAACTACCGGCGCAATCGAATTCACTTTAAAAAAACGAGAGATGAACCACCGGATGTAAGGAACCACCGGATGTAAGGAACCACCGGATGTAAGAGTTCAACGAAGAATCCGAGACTTACAAATATCTCCCGACATGCAACCAGTTATCCTTCACAGGAAGGTGCACAGATACATCGACATCCAGTGAGAACACAGTCAGTCTGGGCGCTCAACCAACTGCTCATGAACGACAACCACCAGATGACATAAACCGTGGTACCTGCTTTGGGCAAAGTAACAACTCACCTGACGTTACCCGTTCTGGCCGATTCGTGAAGGTACCTACCCGACACAAAGAGTGACATGCTATACCAATGACTGTGGATGATTCTTAAGCGGTTGACAGACCCGAACATCCAGGGGATCTGAAGGCAGTCTGCCTTCTCCCCAATGGACCTATATTTTTTAGATTGTGTGCAATGACTTAGTTTTCTTTAGGAAGGAGGATGTTACATTATCCATGTAGCGTCTAACCATGGAGGCCACTAGAGGATGTTACATTATCCATGTAGCGTCTAACCATTGAGGCCACTAGAAGATGTTACATTATCCACGTAGCGTCTAACCCAGGAGGCCTCTTGCAGCTGTACCCGTTTTGAGACCTTGACATTAAACACATTCGCTACCAATAACTACGACTTTGTCACAACATTATCAAGACAAATACATAACGAAACAATATGTAGAATCACATACTGTACATACGTTATAACAACAACAACAATAACAACAACAACAACAGTAATAGTAACACAAAAGGTATTTAAGTATGTGGGGCATTGACTGTGGGGCACCTTTACATATGTATCTTATCCGCCATCATTTATGATGATGGGTTGAGCGTGTCGTGTTGTTGTCTGGAACTTTAAATTTAAATTACAACTACAATTTTTTCTTAAAAACTACAGTTGATTTAAATATTAGCTAAGTTGACGTGTGTTATGTATTAACAATAATGTTTCTTTATTAAAAACTCAGGGTTGAGTAGACTTTGGGTTGGTGTGTCAAATTAGTGGACAACGATTGGTGATATTGTTTTTTTTTCAATCTTAGGCTAATTGCTGAATACCCTTAAAAAGTTGCGTTGCACTAAAGCGCACTTTTAATCATAAAATTTTACAATGATCGATTGGTCGTCGTCAGTTCTAATTCAGATACCATGTGGATTTGTGAAATGCCGTCGCCAACACGAAGGCGTAACCAGGCGTAACCGGAAGGAAATTACTGATGATGCGCGCGCATAGGTCGTAGCAGAAAACCAGTATCGCGGCGGTATAAGAAGCACGGGTGAAGAAGAAGACCAGGTTCTGTATTTCCACAAAGCTAGTTGTCACCATGTCATTATGTCACCATGTCATTATGACCGCAATCTTTGGTTGTTGACTTAGCCCACAGTTCGAAATTAAATTGCCGCCGTGGTAATGTAGACCACATATATAATCGCCAGTTAAGACGGCCCAGTTCACACTGCAATTAGCCACATTAGATTAAACAAATTTAGCATGTTGCGTGCGTATTTGATATTAACACGGCAGAGAACGTTTCATTTACGGGCGCTGGAATGATACTTGCAAGTGGTGTTATTTTATTTCCGGACGGGTGTTACAACCGTAAACGTAATCATTGTCCAACAATGTACACTTAATCCGGATTACATTCACATAAATACAGGTACATTAACTGGCTCAACGAGCGCCTCCCTCTGAGTCCGTTGTATTGGTGGTAGAACATGTTCCGGCATAATATTATTATGTTCATGTTCCTATAATTATTGGAAGAGACGCGGACTGCCCGCTCACAAGAGGTTAGTGCGACCCAATGGACGCAGGTCAGAGCCGCGTTGCACTAGTCGTGACGCCGTCTCAACGGCGCGTGATTCGTTGCCAGGTTACGCTAAACAAGGCTTCCTGTGGCATGTCGTCATGCGGTGGACCCAGCCAACCGGCGCCAGTCTGTGCCACGTCAGTCGGGGCTAATTATAACGAAGTCGTGTTATGGTGACGACACAAGAACCACGTCGACAGTAACCACGTCGACAGACACTCGACACCACAAATATGTCGACACCACAACTATGTCGACACCACAATTTTGACACGATATCACTACGTTGAGGCAATAATCTATTCACATTCACTCTCGGTCTGTGTAGAGGAGGCTAGGGACGAGTGGGCCATGTTTTATCTTTTTAGCCATATATGATCATGCTGCTTGATATGAAATGAAAAGATCTGGGTACAAATGAAAGCCAGTGATATTAACTATAAAGTCAACACGCAAGCTATAATGATTTTTTTTAAATCGTACACATACAAAACATTTTGTATTGTTTTACAAATGTCAGAGGACTTATTCATATCAGATTTGACTACGATAAAAATTAACTGATTATATATGTATATTCTTGCAGGTAACGTTGCAGCAACGTTTGTTGTCAGTCCAGGGAGGAGGTGTACCGGTGTTATTCTCTTAGACAAACTGACAGGCAGGTTCTTAATTTGAGTCAGTTTTCAAGTATATTATGGATACTATCTGCCACATTGGGACTCAGTGATCGGACACCCTTGCATTGTCTTAGTTTGGTGTCACGTGTGTTGCCTCCAAACCATCTCATAAGGTTGACAGTGGACTGCGTATTTTCAGTGCCGATTTTCATACATTTCCTCGACCATTTAAGACACTAGTTCTGATGTAGTGGCCCACTCCTCCCTCTGATCTAGTGGCCCACTCTTCCCTCTGATCTAGTGGGCCACTCCTCCCTCTGATCTAGTGGCCCACTCCCCCCTCTGATCTAGTGGGTCACTCCTCCCTCTGATCTAGTGGGTCACTCCTCCCTCTGATCTAGTGGCCCACTCCTCCCTCTGGTCTAGTGGCCCACTCCTCCCGCTGGTCTAGTGGCCCACTCCTGCTTCTGGTCTAGTGGCTCAATCCTCCCTCCGATCTAGTGGCCCACTCCTCCCTCTGATCTAGTGGCCCACTCCTCCCTCTGATCTAGTGGGCCACTCCTCCCTCTGATCTAGTGGCCCACTCCTCCGTCTGATCTAGTGGGCCACTCCTCCCTCTGATCTAGTGGCCCACTCCTCCCTATGATTACTACTTCTACAAACACGAAAATATGTCATTATACTTGTTTATAAAAGTGGACCGTTTACGTTGTCTAGATCTTTGATCTTTAAAGAATAATCGTTTCAAAAAGTTTAGATGAGAATTTTCTTAAAAAGAAAAAAGGTTGCGTTTGTTCACTTTTCAAGACCTAGACTTTGGGATTCCCAACAGTTATCTGTGGATAAAGGTTATATGGCTCACACCTCCTCGTGGCCCACACAACTATTTGTTTCCTATAAAATGAAACAACGTTGCTTACGCATGTCGGTTTGCAAATGTCTGCTCTCTCCTTGGGCAATATAAATAGCATCTTTGCTTGTTTTTACCAAAGTGTCTGCAAATGCTCTTACAGTGTGAACAACTTACAAGAGCGACTTTCTTTTAACGTGAAGACGTTACGCGTGAGATATAGTTTGATCATCAACAGTTGCTTTGGGGACAAATGCCAGCACAAAATCAATACATCAATGTCCTGTTTCTACAGCAGGTGTTGACAAGTGAAGTTGTATCCGGCGCGCAGATAACTTTTTTTTGTCGTTTTCTATCGACGAAGATTGGAACATATGTAATTCCTGGTTAAGAACACCTAATCACATTAGACAATTTTGCGTATTCGAATTGCTTAAGGATGCATTGAATTCGACGTGAATGGGTAGGCGCGAAGCTCGACCCAAGACTCTGCGATCAATACAACATGAAGCACAAGCCTTCTCGCTTCTGTTTAGGTTTAATAATCACCGCGTGGTTATGGTAACCACGTCGTTTTAACATACCTGTTGTTGCCGCTATGGCACGAGCCCATTTAATAATGAATGCGACCGGGAGGCAAGGCCGAATGATTAGCCGCAGGGTTTAGACAGACGAGCGGCTGTAGCGATGACGGTATTGGCCACTACACGTACCAGTCGGCGCTCGTACCTTTTATGTATGGACAAAGCAGATCTTCCGTGCCAATGAGGTCAAGTCAGTGTCGTGAGCACCGAGAGACCAGTGGTCAGCCACGTATGACGTCAAGATATTAGTACTGGTCCGTAGCACATACTGCTTATGTGAGCATATCTGAAGCGACAGGATCGGCTTGTCGTCAGGCGCAGGCGCGAACTTACTAACGAAGGTGTGGCGGTTCGTCATTCCACTGGTGCACTAGACTCATCAGAAATATCAGTTCACTTAACAGCATGGCAAGCACCGCGACGGACGTGGTTAGCACCGCGGTATTCGACGTAACAATCGACACGAGGAAAGACAACACGGGGCCGGTCCTCAACGGTCAGACAGGGCCGAGTAGCAATGCGCCGAATACCCCAGACAGTGACGTCATGGCAGAGGATATACAGAAGAAGAAGCGAGAGCAGCCGCCACTCAGATACTGCCGCTTCATCGTTGACAACCCCAAACTGGCATTCGGTAAGACATCGGCTTACTATAGTCCTCTGATTCTAGAGGACCTGAGCCACAGAACCTTGTTAACCATTTATGCAAAATGATGCGGCAGGTTCAATGATGCAATCCGATTATCAAATTTCATGATTATAGTTTCATATGAAAATACCCACAGGGTACCGACGAACTCCCTTGCGACGCGTCTAAGCACTCGAGTCCCTCACAATCACCCCTAATTACGGATCCTCTTGATGCCGTTTCGAAACTTTGACACTTTCGTCCACCCCACGTTGCCACAGTTCACTCAGCTGTATAAATTAGTACCTGGATACAGACATAGGTGGATATGTGAACGAATAGTCTTCGGGTAGTAATTGCAGCGTAGTTGAATACTTCCCATATAGGATGGCGAGATGGCGTGGGAATGAACAGGTTGCCGGGGGGGGGGGGTGAAGTGTACAGCGTTTCGAGCAGTCTCAAGGACTGGATACCGCGCTTTATAAGAACGTACCTTTACCCTTTACAGGCACACGGACCATCAGTCCCCGCTAACTGCCTTGCGATGGTCGCACCACCACCTCCATTGCCACGGGCTTGATGCATGTCTGACCCAATACATATTTCATTGGGTATCGATCGAAAGTATTTTAGGAAACAACGTTCGTTCAACTCCAATTAATTATATTATGCTGACCATACATGTAGCTGATTAGGCATGCTAGTTTGACTGCATATGAATCAGTGAATGCTTTGATGACAATGAGGAAGTGTTGTTATTTTTTCCATTTCCCATTGTCATTGTCTGACAATCTACCCAATTGCATTGTCTGACAGTTTGCCCAATCACATTGTTTGACAATCTGCCCAATCACATTGCCTGACAACCTGCTCAAGCGCATTGCCTGACAACCTGCCCAACCGGACATTGTCCAATCGCAGTGTCTAACGACCTGCCCAAGCGCATTGTATGACAAACATGCCCAAGCGCAATGCCCGACAACCTGCCACAGCAAATTGTCCTACTAGTGTCTGATAAACAGAGAGCGAACCGTGCTCAGGTTAATGTTCTTGCTCGTATATCAGGGTCGCACACTGACGACCACCATTCACACGCGTGTATCGACGGCAACAGTGGACAATAAATCTAGGATAACATGTCTCAATGGTTGCACAGATGGACAGATAAAATGAGCAGTGACACATTACAGATATTCACGCCATACATTATTATTCTTAATACCTCACATAAATGAGTGCTGTTTGACATAATAAATAAAATATATATATTGGTGCATACAAATATCGTTACAGTTGGTGGATTGTGTGTGGTATAACATTTTAAACAAATTACATAGGCAGAAACAAATAAGTGGAGTGTATTATATTATATGTGTGTGTGTGTGTGTGTGTGTGTGTGTGTGTGTGTGTGTGTGTGTGTGTGTGTGTGAGTGTGTGTGTGTGTGTGTGTGTGTGTGTGTGTGTGTGTGTGTGTGTGTGTGTGTGTGTGTGTGTGTGTGTGTGTGTGTGTGTGTGTGTGTGTGTGTGTGTGTGTGTGTGTGTGTGTGTGTGTGTGTGTGTGTGTGTGTGTGTGTGTGTGTTTGTGTGTGTGTGTGCGTGCGTGAGAGAGAGAGAGAGAGAGAGAGAGAGAGAGAAATAGTCTGGCCATGGGACACTATGGCGTAGCAACTAGACAATACATTGTGGCTACGAGAATCAGATGATATGTCGCAGCCACGAGAGAGCTCGTGTGACCACGTATTATTTATTTGTTTGCCATAACGTATTCCATAAAACCACGTCGGCACCAACGTCCTTAACTTATTCGACTTAGACGTGACATAGAACCATAGGTCATAGTGACCCCTCGCTGTCCTCCGGTAGGTTGCACCCCTCGCTGTCCTCCGAGAGGTTACACCAGTCGCTGTCCTCCGGGAGGTTGCACCCCTCGCTGTCCTCCGAGAGGTTGCACCAGTCGATGTCCTCCGGGAGGTTACACCAGTCGCTGTCCTCCGGGAGGTTGCACCCCTCGCTGTCCTCCGGGAGGTTGCACCCCTCGCTGTCTTCCTGGAGGTTGCACCCCTCCATCCTGCTCTACTTAATCATGCCACTCTGCCGTCAACAGCGGGAGCCAAGTATCAATTCTGATCTGGTCACTCCACCTCTTCAGTGGCCTCCCTTTCTTCCGCTGTCCTTTGCCATCTTGTTTGTACGTCCAATGTCCTTTCATGTCTTAAAATAGGCAATCTCACTAAAGATATGTTGTTTCAACAGTAGCGCTTGTGTGTTGAGGTCTGACGCTGGGTGGCCACATCCTGATGGTCGTGACGACAGCCATTCTGGCAGGATCAGGCTACGATATCATTCCCATCACATTCGACCGAATCCCGCTGGATATCCGCACCAATGACGACTACCTTCGTCACGTGGCGTGGTCGAACCGGTTCGAAGACGGCAGTGTCATCCGACGCGGTTTTGCCAGTGACGGCACACAGGTGAGAGCAGGCTACTATTTCTTTTGCAAGCAAAGATGATGTTAAATGAGAGGAGAATTCGCTAGTAGGATGTATATGTGGACAACGGGAATTGGTCGTTTGAACATTGACGAAGTGCGGTTGACGGCTTCGTTTACTTTATTTTTGCCTAAATGTGTCCGTTTTCTGTAATATCGCCTACATATATCAAAGCAGTTTTCTGTTTTAACAACACCATGGCAACCAATCATTATCGAGCAGTTCAGCTAGTTGTTCTGTTGAAAAGTATATAATCTAACCGCACGATAATAATTCAAATTAACTGCGCAATGTGTCATAGATATTCTTCAACTGAAGGAATCATATAAACATGCCCGAAGAACTTACATGGTCAACATCCCGTAACCTTTGTTAACTGATGCTAAACCGGAATGTTTGAAGCCTAAATGGGTACACCAAGACAAAAAGGAATGCCCAAATGCAGCTTGAAAACCTACAAAGCACAACAGCAGCTGTCAGAAAAACGCGAACCCTACCTTACCAGCTAAACTTTTATAATATTATATATGTAAAATCATGCGGCATAGCGAGCTATTAAAGCGAAACATATGTCATAGTTTTGGGGCTATGCACCTAAATGAGATAACAAAAACTAACTACGTGCAACTAAAATCAAGAAAATCACGCCAGTGGTTTACTCAGAATGTTCAAAAAATTCTAAAAGTGGGAGATTCCGGTCATTTCTCCGAATGACCGAGGGCTGACATGTTAAGTAGAGCGACTGATAAGCGTAAGCGCTCTTCTAAGAAATCGGGGTAACTTAGACTACAAATGTTCCGAGTAGACCGCTGGACTGATATTCTTAATGGTAGTTACAAATGGTTATCTTTTATTTTACCCTTATAGGTGTTTAAGCCGAAAATTATGACTTTTGTATCGCTTTAAGTATGTTTCCGACTAGTAATCTTTCTAACTTTCATATTTTCTACCTTTTATATGTGTATGTTTGCAGATGACACGCTCGCAGCACGGCGACGTTCTAGAGTTGTTCTTCGAACGAGACGATGGCAACGTGCTCACAAAGGCAAACCTGCAAAAGATGAAAGAAGTCGAGGACAAATTCTATTGGAACACCGATTTCCAGTCGGGTTTCTGCATGGTAACTCAGGACCCTCCATACAATTGCACGAAGCCGGTGTCACTGCTGCGATACTTTGATGGCACCTACAAAGATATCGACCCGCATCTCTTCGACCCGAAGTTTGACAACATTCCGCAAGTGTTGAACGCCGCTAAGATGAACAACCGCACATTGGCTGAACTCTATTACACCCTCGGCAAGAACTCGACCATCACGGAGACCCACGCCTACGCCAGCATCATACGGGAGAAGATCTACCTAGGCATGCCGCTCAAAGGCTACAAGAACGACTCGGACCGTGTGATCGATCAGATCAATGACATCAAGAAGTTCACTGTCGCCAACTTCAAGTCGATCGGTAATAAGTACTTCTCTGAAGGCGTAGGGGATATGGGATTCTTCTACAGCAGCTTAACATTGCTGTTTGACGCGATCCAATCGCTCGTGTTCCGTGATTTGTCTCTTGTCCTCGGCAGCATCGGTTTTATCATGCTATTCCTGCTCTTCCAGACCGGCTCCTTCTGGGTGTCCGGCTGGGCCGTCTTCAGTATCATGACCGGCTTCTTCGGTGCTAATCTCGTATATCGCATAGCGCTCGACTTCCGCTATTTCGGCATATTCCACGTTCTCGCCATCTTCATACTTCTGTGCATCGGTGCCGATGACGTCTTTGTCTTCTTCGACACGTGGAAGTACTCTGCGCACCACAAGTACCAGTCGCTCGCGCACCGGCTCTCCGACTGCTACCGGAAGGCGGCCGGCGCCATGCTGTACACGTCACTGACGACAGCTGTCGCGTTCGCCGTAAGCGCTGCATCGCCGCTGCTCGGAATATCGACCTTCGGCCTCTTCTCGGCTCTACTTATCGTCGTCAACTACATCTCCATCATCGTATTCTTCCCAACCGTCATCGTCTCCTACCACCTATTCTGGGAGAACTACAAGTGTTGTTGTTGCTGCCCACGCGACGCCACCTCGGTCGCTGATGTCAACGACACGACACCACAAGTCGACGGCAAACGTCACAATCCCATCGTGCGCTTCTTCAGTGGACCGTACTTCCGGCTGATCACGCATCCCGTCGCCCGCTGGCTCATTCTCGCTTTCTTCGCTCTGCTAGTCTCCGTCTCGATTTACTTCGTCACTCAACTGAAGATCAACGAAGAACAGGTAAGATTTCGTTTAACTCTTTGTGTTCCAACATAATTGTGTCTCACTTCTACACTTGTTTAGAGATCGGAGCAGTGCACCCGGCAGGAACAGTGTCAATTATACATAATAATCGCGCATCTTGTCCGCCTTAGACTCAAATAGTTTCATTAAAAATAACACGGAATAATGTCACAACGTCAGCTATGCATATGAACTGCATTGCTTATGCAACGCCACTTATTGAAAAGACCAGAGTAGCGCCGAACAACAACAACATGTTAAGGTGAGGCATGAATGGAGCCCAAAAAACCTGTATAGAGAAGCAACGAGCAAAATAAAAGAGTACCAACAAGGATGAAAGAGCATTCCAAGTAGTGAAAGACCTCACGAAGAAAGGCCACGCATCACTCAGTATTATCCGGGACAAAATTGAAAAAAGCTGGCTTTCGGGCACAACAGAACATAATATCTGAAATGTTCAATTTTTTTGCGGAAAGTACCTACAGCACCTACAAGATATCTACCGTCCCTTCATATGCTTCAAAAAGGATTTCGCAACTCTCTGGGCAACCATGGCAAGATACAACATATGTCGTAACATTGTACATGTCATAGAACAATTGCATGTGAAGACAGTGTGTTTCTTGCCAAAGGTGCAACAGGGCTATGGTTTCACACTGCACTCGGAGTCCAGTAAAGTTGTCCTCTCTGTCGCCAATACTCTTCACCATCTTCCTTGAACACACATGAAGATCACACAGGCATGACCAACAATGGACGAAAATACTCATAGCATTGCATAGCATAGCATAGCAGAAGAACTGTCCAACCTTGTAAATTGCCTTGACAAAACCTCCACCTTTTTCCAACCGTCACTAATCCCGTTTCACTGCTGTATCCTTCATCCATTTACACTTCCCTACCTTTCGCCCTCTTTCTCGACTCCCCACCCAATCCACCAAATCTTTCTTCGCGCAATCTTCTCGTCTGTGTCGCGGTCTTCCTCGTCTCCTTCTACCCGCCTCTCGGAGCACTTTCTTCATTGACCGTTACTCGTTCATTCGTTTGACGTGTCCAGTCCAGTTTTACAGACGCTTCCTCCTAAAACTCTCTTCCATACCAACCTCCTCCCTCAGCTCCTCTATTCTTCGCTTGTCTGTTCGTTTGATTTCCGCAGTTGTTTTTCCGTCATCACCGTGGTCTCTAGGCCGTATGATTAAGCTGGTGTGACGCATTAACTAACTTTTGAGCTTCCGAGATATATAAATTATATATAGATATTTCCCATCACCCAATTCACGTTCCTCCAAGTATTCGCCCCTACGCATTTCAGTCTCCGAGCCGCTGTCTCCATCAGATTGTCAGAAGGTCATCGGAGAATATCTGCTCTCATCACTGTGTGACATAACACTTCCCGTGTGCCAGCAGCCGGGCCTGTTAGTCAATTGAAATTAGTGTTGTCACGAGACAGCAGCGTAGGTCGACACAAGGACTCGACGGCGGGCCACGCTGCATTGGTTCAAAACGTAATGACTACCGACCGTAAACAATCGACTGCACTTTCGAGACTTGCGCAGCGACAAGAATACAACTCAAAGCGGTTGTACATATGTCTATTTATAATCATCCTAGCGCGAACAGAATATGTCTGATGTAACAATTGTTCGGGAATTCGGTTAGATTTACAAACTATTTAAATCAAACCAGACCGCAATTCCTATTACATGGAAGATGCACTCATACGGCTCTTATTTTGACTTAGAAGATACTAACGATAATCCAATTTAGCCCAGATGTTTGGTTTGTGGAAGCGGCGGAATGCGTTAGGAGATAACCACATCAAACTGAAAGGTTGAACCACAGAAGCTGGAAAGTCGATTAGGTGGTGATGAGTGATTAAACATGCTAAAAGGTGTCAGTGAACAAACCAACAAACAAATACAACCTACAGTACTGCTTCAATGACGTTGTTGTCTTCTTATAGGTCAAGTTCCTTAAAGACAATACCAACTTCGGCCGCTACATGGACAAGAGCAGCTCGGCGTTCCCTCCGCGAGACGACGTGACGACGACCAACATCCTGCTGGTGTGGGGCCTCAAGAACCAAGACCTGAGCAAGTGTCATCGCACCGACCACCAGTGTAAGGGCGACACCGTCTGGGACGACTCGTTCCATCTCAACTCGGCCGTCGCACAGCAGGCTCTACTGGTTCGTTACTTGTGTGCATTGTGTGTGCGTACGGACGTGTGTCCAAGTTTCAGTTAGAGTTGCCAGCGTTTTATAATAATCACGTTAACATTAGCCTTGCTGTGAAAACAACACGAATAGTTATTCTGACAAATGCGAAAGAGTTTAACTAGTTTCATAATATATGAATGAACGATTACTGTTCCCGCGACAGAAATAGTCTGGGAACATCTTAAAGTCGCAGTTAGTGTTCCCATAGACCGCGCCATCTCGTCCGATCAGTCGCCATCTCTGTGAGCCTCGCTAGGTGTCTGTCCGGGCTTGACGTCCTTCTCTTTCAGGTCTGAGTGCAACACGTCAAGTGGGTTCAGCCTACTGTTACGTTTCCCATTGGTGACCATGTTAACGTTTTGCACGATTGTAAGAAAAAGGGACCATCACAAATTCTGAAACTTCTTACCTGCCGTTGTCATCATCTCACTGACATGCTGATCGAGTTTAGTCAAAATGTCATATTTTTAACTCTTTTTAATTGACTGCACGTGCCATTCCCGTCAATGTTTACCAATTTGTGCATGAATTACTACGCACACATATTTGCGAAAAAATATAAAGCTAAGCTACCTTTCAAATTATCTTTGTATTCTCGACGAAGCTTTCGTGACCCTCTCGGTCACTTCGTCAGCATCAAGCTGAACTGTTCTGTCATGTGATCATGTTGGTTGTCATCACATGACAACAGTTCCAGGAAGATCGCTGGAAGGAAGCATAATATGCTCGTTGCTGGATACCTCTCCAGTATTTCTATCACTTCATCTATTTTTCGGCGTCAGAAATTGTTCTCTGTGTCCAACATTATCTGGTCGTGATGTTATTTCGCTTGTTGACTTGGCGTTTCCCTACAGCCGTGAGGGGGGCCCTCGTGTCTGTCGTGTCGCTCTTGGGGCCTGTGACCTGCTGGTTTTACCCATGCACATTTGATGACAGTCTGGACAGACTACTTCATATATCACCCAGCACATGTGGTTCTTGTGGTTAAAAACATTCATTGGTGTCGGATTTGTGGTAGGTCGCCACTCCGTGTTCTTGGAAGATATTGGTCAGTTTCTCTGATATATTGCGCCTGTGATGTAGAGGTGTCTGTTTTCAAATGACACAGTTTATAAAGTTCGTATAATAATAACTGCATTTATAGAGCCCCGTATATCTGGTCAAAGTCCATTCAGAGGCGCATAAAATACATAGGTGATAAATTAACCAGTTAAAAATGTTTTAATAAATTAGTAAACAATTATAAATATACATACATAGTAAGGGTATGCAAATATAAGATTAATTTGTTAAATAAATGTTCATATCAAAAGCTATATATTTTTTACTGTTATGTCAGTACCAATGTAAAACTGGTAAACAACACACACTCTTGTTTAATATGGCGGAGTCTCGTCGAGCTCTCAAACCGAGGCTCGTAACGTCGCTTGTCATAGCGAACACAACAGTTACCGTTTCTCAAATGTGTGACTTTCTCAAGTGTTACTGCTGTAAGCTCGAGAAACAGCATTAGTTAACATAAAAGAAAACGAAGTAAAGTTGTTTTATTGATGCCTTACCAGTTATGCTTTACATAAAATAGCACTAACTTCAAGGTGACAATTTAACAAGTTTTAACAAGATTTAGCATTCATTTTTAAACATATTCACGCCTCTGGTATTTATACAATCAGCAGATAATTTGTTTCATTAATTTATCGTCCGTGACAGTTAACATTATCTGATATCCAATCCACACTGTTCCAGTTTTTTAAGTTTGAGCCAGTTCGCTAGTCCAGGGGGCGTTGTCGTTGATGCACTTTCTGCTCGATAACCGTTCACGTTGTCGTTGATGCACTTTCTGCTCGATAACCGTTCACGTTGTCGTTGATGCACTTTCTGCTCGATAACCGTTCACGTTGTCGTTGATGCACTTTCTGCTCGATAACCGTTCACGTTGTCGTTGATGCACTTTCTGCTCGATAACCGTTCACGTTGTCGTTGATGCACTTTCTGCTCGATAACCTTTCACGTTGTCGTTGATGCACTTTCTGCTCGATAACCGTTCACGTTGTCGTTGATGCACTTTCTGCTCGATAACCGTTCACGTTGTCGTTGATGCACTTTCTGCTCGATAACCGTTCACGTTGTCGTTGATGCACTTTCTGCTCGATAACCGTTCACGTTGTCGTTGATGCACTTTCTGCTCGATAACCGTTCACGTTGTCGTTGATGCACTTTCTGCTCGATAACCGTTCACGTTGTCGTTGATGCACTTTCTGCTCAATAACCGTTCACGTTGTCGTTGATGCACTTTCTGCTCAATAACCATTCACGTTGTCGTTGATGCACTTTCTGCTCGATAACCATTCACGTTGTCGTTGATGCACTTTCTGCTCGATAACCGTTCACGTTGTCGTTGATGCACTTTCTGCTCAATAACCGTTCACGTTGTCGTTGATGCACTTTCTGCTCAATAACCGTTCACGTTGTCGTTGATGCACTTTCTGCTCGATAACCATTCACGTTGTCGTTGATGCACTTTCTGCTCGATAACCGTTCACGTTGTCGTTGATGCACTTTCTGCTCAATAACCGTTCACGTTGTCGTTGATGCACTTTCTGCTCGATAACCGTTCACGTTGTCGTTGATGCACTTTCTGCTCGATAACCGTTCACGTTGTCGACGACAGGATTTGTGCCGGAAACTGAAGACGATGTCGAAAAAGGAAAGAGAACGTTTGCACATACGTGAGGACCTGGTGTCTCGACAAGCCGAGGTGCACTGCTTCGTGGATGAGATGAACTCCTTCTATCAAGTAAGTATGGCTATCGCACGAAGTAAAGTTTTTTTTTTAAATACAGGTAATGTTGAAGCAGATGGTTTGGATGATGATAGGAAAGGGTGAATCGGGCTGTGTCCAGTCAGATGGCAAGACTGGGGAGAGCGAGACGAGGCGAGACAAAGAGACAGATGGCGAGACTTGGGAGAGCGAGACGAGGCGAGACAAAGAGACAGATGGCGAGACTGGGGAGAGCGAGGCGAGGCGAGACAAAGAGACAGATGGCGAGACTGGGGAGAGTGAGGCGAGGCGAGACAAAGAGGCAGATGGCGAGACTGGGGAGAGCGAGGCGAGGCGAGACAAAGAGACAGATGGCGAGACTGGGGAGTGCGAGGCGAGGCGAGACAAAGAGACAGGTGGTGAGACTGGGGAGAGCGAGGCGAGGCGAGACAAAGAGACAGATGTCGAGACTGGGGAGAGCGAGGCGAGGCGAGACAAAGAGACAGATGGCGAGACTGGGGAGAGCGAGGCGAGGCTAGGCAAAGAGACAGGTGGTGAGGAGATATATTATGCCAGGGAGTCAGTTGGTAATAGTGGGGGACAGAATGAATGAAAAGAAGATGTATTGAATGAGAGAGTTTATTTTTGAATTGCATAACTCATACACGTGTACAAAAAACAACGCAAGTTAGATGCAATTCCAGGTTGACAGCGGAGCTAAGGCTGTTACCAGTAGATGCATGCTGTAGAAATATAATTTTAAGTAAACACCGGCAATAGTAGCATATGTATTAGAAGTAACAACAGATGTGTGCACAAGTCAGACATGGTGGAAAGAACCACAGTTAACTAATGTTAATAATGTTTACAGTAGATGGTGTGTAGTACTAAGATAATACATGTGAAGAAAGGAGGCAGCATCTTGTGCAGTAAGAGAAAGGGAAACGGGTGAGAGAGTTTACAACATACATTAACATTTACAACATATAGGCGTAAAAATTTACTAAACATGAAAATGAAACTGAAAAGATGAACTCAAGTTGACGTGAAGTGACTTGACGCGGTTGTAGCGAGGATCACGGTGTATTCTGCAAGGACTAGGTAATGTGATGCTTTGGAGTCAGTCAATCGGTATGAGTGTTGTTCTGTATAAATGTTCTGGTATATAATGTATCATGCCGCTTTAGTCAATTCAACTGTTTGGTAGCTGTATGAAAAATATCAAATACAAAACAATCATATCATATAATACGTTGAGAATGTTACATTCCAATGATCTTCTTATTGTATTGCGTATTATGATGTTATTCATTTGCTCTTCAGTCGGAACAAGATCGCAAGGTGGGCGACGGACGCGTCTACCCCAAAAACACGTCCCTGACACTGCCGGCCGCAGAGCTGGAAGGCCGACTTGTGATGAAACACAACGCCTTCATCTACCGTAACAGCACCAACCTGCCAACCGACTTCTGGAGATACTTCGAGGTAAACGTTTCACGCTGTGCGTAGCCAAGCTGTATGATAGGGCTTGTCTTTAAGCCAGAGTCTGGCTACGACCTACTTTGTTTGTCGCTCTGTAACCGATACCAACATATGGCAACGCGAATCATGAATTAGTTTTGTTTTGGGGTTTATGTTTCCGAACGGGAGTTGGACAAATGAGACACTTTAAGTCCGGAACAAGCGGACACACTAACCATTGTTTTGGTTACACGAACATGTTTACATTACAGGTGATGACGTCATTCTGGTTGTACGACGCCTTCCAACCGACCTTCCCGTCAGAGCAGTTCACCGACTACTCGAGTATGGTGGGAGAGGCCACGCTGCCCGAGACCGAGGTCGTCCCCCTGCCTTCGCGTGGACAAAACAACAGTAAGAGGCCCACTTGGAGCATTCCTTGAAGCCTGTATGGGCACGTAGCATTCGACGACTATTGGGAAACAGTTAATACCAAAATGTCTTTGAAACATTTAATATTGATATATTTGTATATCCGGAATGTCCAGTTTATTAATAGATCATTCAAGAAAAGCGCCATAGTAACACATGAAAGCACGACAATGGGACAGCGAGAAAACTATTTCAATAATAATCAGTCCGAAATGTGCTCACCAGTTTTTACCATTCTTATCCTGCCTACACATTATACATAATAACGGATTCAGATAAAGGTAGGTCGACCTATTGTGTGTTGTTGCTCGTGCACATTTTATTTCACGTTCTGTTCCGGCTACATTTTTGCATTCTAACTTACACTGTGATGTGCTGTGCTATATTATATACAATGAGCTCGCTAAGTAGCTGTGTGGTTAGTCATACATTTATTTATTTAGTTAGTTTAGTTGGCAATATAGTTAGTTAGATTTTGTTACAGAGATAGTTAGTTAGCCAGATAGTTGGTTGATTTGTTTGTTTGTTGGTTGGTTGGTTGGTTTATTTGTTGGTTGGTTTGTTGGTTGGTTGGTTGGTTGGTTGGTTGGTTGGTTGGTTGGTTGGTTGGTTGGTTGGTTGGTTGGTTGGTTGGTGGCGCTCATCCACTTGTCGTAGTTAGATTTTGTTACATAGATAGTTAGCTAGTTAGTTAGCCAGATGGTTGGTTGGTTGGTTGGTATTTACACCTACTCTATAACAATGGTCCTTGTTATGTTAAGTTTCTAATTTGAGTTTCATTTCCAAAATACTTGTACCAAACCGTATTGATCTCAAATCATGTCAAATTGCAATCAATTTACAAAGATAAGATTCATTCTACGGAAATTTATCTCTTAAGAAGTAAAGGTGTCATTGTAAATATGGACAAATATCAAGTATCAGCACTTACTCTGCTTGATCTGGCTGCTGCCTTTGATACCATTGATCACATTATTCTCATTAAACGCTTGTCTTTACGATATCGTGTATCTGGCACAACTTTGAGGCGGTTTTCGTCATAGCTAACTGATAGACACCAACGTCATAGCTAACTGATAGACACCAACGTCATAGCTAACTGATAGACACCAACGTCGGAGCTAACTGATAGACACCAATGAGACAATATAGAGAATTGCCTTTCATCTGCACAGAAGCTGCGTGACACAATTAAGTGTTTCTCTTTCTCTGTTTACAAAACGGCAAAATTGTTTGCCAAATGGAAGTTACTTGATCTCGTTTCTCTCACTAACTGCCACTGCCATAATCACTGCATTGGTTTTGTGTTCCATATCGCATTATTTTATTCTGATACCCATGAGTTTTGGTACCTACCAGGCAATTTTATCTAAGCAACCGGCATGTTTACATTCACTACTGACTCCTGCAAGAAAGCCTCGCCAGCCTTCATTCATATAGTTCTCATCTACGTTTTGTTCCCATGGCCATGGTTAGAACAAATGTTGGAACTAGGACTTTCTTGGTTGCTTTGGAATACGTTTTTGAGTATGCATTTTAGTTTATTTCTAAACATATCCATGTTTTAATGTGTTGAATCCGTTACTAAGAATGGTGACACAAAATATATGCAATACTAATCATGCAGGTTACAGACACCGCGACCAGGCATCTTATTATCACCAGAAAGTATCGACCACGCTTAAATGTGGTTTCTAATCCTCTGTATTATTACTTCAGCGTGGACCTATGAATATGGCACACGACTCAGATACGCAGCAATCGCCATCAGCACTGACTTGGAGAGGACGAATCTCGGCTTCAAGAAGGGCCTGCCCATCCGGGACGCATGGGAAGACTTCCTCAACAACGAGGTGAAATCATCCCTTCAAACACTTGGTTGATTTCTGGTGCAGAGAATACATTTTAATTACAACACAAACGCTGTCTATTTGTCGCCGACAGTTCCTTATGGCAACGTTTCTCATGATTTTGCCCATCCCGACATAGATAAACTGCGCTACTTTGTTTGTTAAATAAGTATATGCGAAAACGTCGGTCGAGAACGTGAACCGAAGAAGCGGCACGGGGATTCATCTCTAAAAGTACCCACATCTTGGTGACGAGGTTCACATCTTCTACACGTGCACGTTACAAGTTTCGCTTGCTGAACCCCCCTAATTACTTATCGAACACAATCTTCTAAGCAACTGGCATATTTATACTAGCTGCTTACTCTTATAAAAACATTTATCAAAGCAACTTGGATCTAGCTCCAACCAAGTTGGTGCTCCTCGTGTTAATAAAACATTTACAATAAGAAGTAAGGCTTTTCTCTGCCTCACCAACTTTGTGGAATTCATTGTATACCGACTATTGTGATTGTCCCACCCTTTGGTTTGATGCATCGTAGTTCGGGCTGCTGATGATTTGGGTGTTCCTAAATCTTGTCTAATTGGCTGTGTTATATTGCTATGCTTCAAAGGGAACTGCGAGTTCATTTGTTACGTAATGCGGTGTGTTATTTCAACAGACACTGTGTCTTGTCTTGTCAATGCAGAAGAAAACTATGCCCGATACTCTCAAGGGCGGCTTCCAGATGACCTACGAAATTAGAGAACAGGACAGTCTATGGCACTGGCTCGCGCTGCAAAAGGTACTTGTTATCTGGTGTGGTCACGTGAGACAGGATCATTTCGTGTAACCTTTGTATTAACAACCGACTTCACTGAAAGCCCGATGTGTATTGCAGGCGAACGGCTCATTCCCCATCTAGGTCATATAAAGCGGAATTTATCTGTTTTCATGTGGGTCATGTCGTGTGTGTAAACTGCAGTTTGATTTATTAGAAGAAACAATTATATTACAGCCTTGATATAGTGTATTTTTAAAGAAATCTACAGTTCATTTGCATAATTAAATCGTTGATGCATATATAATTTCATGATTGTTTTGAGTCTGATCGTGACAAGTATTTAACTGATCAAAACGGTTTGATTATAAAATTAGTATAGTAACCAGCACAACAATGTCAGACCAGCCAAGTAGACTTCCTCGGTTAATTATCGTCGCTCCCGTTGGCGTAGAAGGCACATACAAACTCACAGTGTAGACATTCTAAGAGATTTTATTTTAATTCCACCTTTCCCTGCACGTTGTATACATTGTATTTAAAATTAAAATACGTTTAATTGTTCTAATCTAGAAGTACGAACATGAATTACTAATACAAAGGTCCTAAAACTATTGTCACAACAGTCGTTTATACTACTATGACGACATTGTTCGTGTAGACGCTGTTGACATCGGCCCTGACGGGTCTCGGGGTTGGTCTCGGCATCGCCTTGCCCATCCTTATCTTCGCCACCGCCAACGTCATCACTGGGCTCCTGGCGACGTGTTCCATCATCCTCAGCACACTCTCCGTCGTCGCTGTCATCCCACTCGGAGGCTGGAAACTCGGGGTCAGTCTCTCCATTCCTGTCACATGTATATAATCTAAGGTTAAGACTCAATTAAGACTCAATCAATCAACATTACTTATAGCATAAACTTCGAGTCCACCTGTGGCTTTTTCGAAACTTGTTTTCGTTCACCCCACTTAGTACTGCGATAGAATCACACAGACGTATTGATTCGAGTCGTACGGACAAACTCGAGTAGCCCATATTCACGACTTGAGACTTGACTTGGAATTCGTAGAGGTGATTTGAGACTTGAGACTTGACTTGCATGTATGTGACTTGCCGACAATTTGGTATCATATAACAGAGAACAGCCATGCCCATTTTGGCTTAATGTTTTTGTTTTCGTATATAACCTGTTACGCCACTACATGACAGCATGGTAGACTAATGGATGACTGAACTTGCTCCCCCCCCCCGGCTTCCACCTTTGGGAGATCCTTGGTACGCCACTGATTATCACCAAATAAAGTTGAAAAACGCATGTTATTTGTATTGCCAATTTTTGTGTGAGACTCATTTGACTTCCATATCATACTCTAACAACGTAGCTATCTGTAAACCGCATTTATATTGGCAGTTTCTATGAACGATTAACGATTAATGCAAACAAACTTATTTCCATGCATGTGTTGATATATATATATATATATATATATATATATATATATATATATATATATATATATATATATATATATATATATATATATATATATATATATATTAGGGTGGTTCATAAATAAGGGTAACAAATAAAAATTCCTTTCGGGAAACCCATAAATGTTTTTACAATCAATAAAAAACTAACCTGCCAAACTTTTATCGGAATTGATCGATGTTTAGGGGTCGCTACCATAAGTTGAAGTTCACGACCATAGGCGCCGAATAATACCCTATGCATGTTTCTATGACACCACACATATGAATCAAAAGTTGCCAGACAAATTAAAACTTCTTTAATTGACACTGAATGAAGAATGCCAGGTCATTTCTTGCTGGTGAAGTGGGAAGCGGGGAGTTGTACCAGACGCGACGTTGTACCAGACGCGACGTTGTACCAGGCGCGACGTTGTACCAGGCGCGACGTTGTACCAGGCGCGACGTTGTACTAGGCGCGACGTTGTACTAGGCGCGACGTTGTCCAGACGCGACGTTGTACTAGATGCGACGTATAGCGTGACAACCAAGATAGAGACACATACACATTGCACGACCTTCTCCTCCCTCGCGTTGAGTTTGAACTGTGAACAAAACATGAACACTTTATTGCGCTTTTGCCATCAATCTGGCGTGATGCATCGCACCACGAGCCATACACCGGACACCCAGTATGGGCTGACCTCCGAAGAAAATAATCGCCTGCTCTAGACGTTCTCTGTAATCGAGTTCGCAGCTGTTCTCCAGTAAACAATAACATGTCTTGCCGTAATGCAGAAGCAGCCGCTGCCATGGCATTATAGTCAAGTGCTGTGCTGACTTTGTTTTGCTTTATGGGTAAGGATAAGGATAAATTTTATTTGTCCCCACAGCAGAAAAACATAAATAAATTATATTGAGCGGCAATATAAATTATATAAATACATACGATACATGCACTTATAGAACTGTACAATATATAATAACAACTAATAAATCATCAATAAAAGTAATACATTATGCAACAACAACCAAAAAAAGAAAAAGAAAAACATATTTGCTGTGGGACGGGAGACTCCTACTAAGACCAACACTGGTCGCTATGTAGCCCCACTGCTCTATAAATATCATGAAGAGTAGTATATTAGGGTCATTCAAACTTAGAAAGCAGCCTGCAGGACGAGTTCGAAAATATGATGTCAACACCCACAACTGAGAAGCTCCTTTCCCAGTTTCTCCTGTAGGAGGCACACGCACGATTTGTGTGTCCAGTGTTGGATACGGTCGTATTAAAACACATGGTCTTTACCATGTCTTCCAAGTTCCAGGATTTGGTTAATGTCATTACTGCTGTCATCATCTCGTCACCTGTTCCTCTGTCCAAATAGAGCAATCTTAAAAGACTGATCTTCTTTTCTTTTGGGGAACTAGGATAGGTTGCCATTCTACGTTATATTTTACTGTTATTTGTGGAACAAGTTTACCATCCCAATAGACAGTCAGTGGAGCACCGGACTTATGTGAATCTTTTAGTGTTTCTACCACCTCAACGCGAAGTTTTGTGTGTTGTCGCTTGGTGGAACTTTGATTTAATAGTGAATTCAGTATGGTCCATATATGGCAACGTTATCTTCTTCCATGCTGGATGTCCCTTCGGAATCTTCAGAAGTCCACGAAATGAGAACTGTTGCTTAATTATCTAGCTCGCGTCGCTCAATCTCACTCATATGACGACGCTTCATCTGCGTGATAGAGGGTGGCATAAAATCCTCAAAAATAAAGACAGCTACTAGTCACATGATAAGGGTCATATAACACACATAAAGACGACAACAACCCACATGACAATGCGATGTGACAGCATTCATGCAAATAATGGTGTTGTCTGTCGATAATCATCACACACACACACACACACACACACACACACACACACACACACACACACACACACACACACACACACACACACACAAACACACACACACAAACACACACACACACACACACACACACACACACACACACACACACACACACACACACACACACACACACACACACACACACACACACACATACACACACGCACGTTACGGGCATTGACTAATATGTATATATTTTTATGTAATAAAAATATGTTTTTAACGGATGTCTTTTTATTTAGTATATCAATGTCACAATTCTACAAAATGTACAAACATTACCGTTATATTTGTTTATCAGTTGTGTAAAAAATATTGAAATTCAGCGAAACGTGCAAAAATATATAATTAACAAATGCTAAATATATTAGGTTCCGCATAATGTAATTGTAATTTAAACGGTGTGATTGTAATTGATTTGAAACAATATGAGGGTAATTGTAATTGTAATTGAAATTTAAAATGAAATGTAAGTTTGTGTAATTAGATCCACCCCTGCCAGACGTGTGCGGGTGGGTTAAAACGTCTACTATGCAATTTTTCATTTCTAAATTACTAAAGAGAGTATGGCAATTCAACTGTTTGGGTGATGACCAGTTGAGTTCTGATAGGAGATTGATCGCAGTTCCGAGTGTGTGTACTTGGTTGCTTTCAACAAAACTTGCTGCGTTCTTTTGAAGTCTAGTCATGTTGATGTGACATTTTGTGATGGGGAGTTTAGTGTACCATCGATGATAACTATCGATAGTTAAATTTACTGTCGATAGTATTGCATCGTCACATCGACTATTGCTGCATCGATTGTTCGAGGTATTTTCACACCCCTTCAGTCTTGCTACAACGGGCGGCTTACACTACGACACATTGGTGTCGGAATCAGGTGGTTACATTTCACACCAACGTGCATGTAAAAAACGTGTTGTAAAATGTACCACAACATCTACTATTACTATACTCACGTATTTTGTTGACAGCTCATGGAATCCATCAATCTCACCCTGGTCGTCGGCCTGTCTGTGGACTATGTCGTGCATTTGGCGGAAGGATACAGTCGGTCGTCGCACAGCAAGCGGTTGGGACGTCTCCACGACTCGCTCGCGCAGGTCGGGGTTTCGGTGTTGTCTGGGGCGTGTACGACCATCGGTGGCTCGGCCTTCCTACTGCTCGCTGAGATAATCCTCTTCATGCAGTTCGGGGTCTTTATGTTCGCCACCATTCTCTTCTCGATCGTCTTCGCTCTCGGCTTCTTCTCGACCACACTCGGCATCATCGGTCCTGAAGACGACCGTGGCTCAATCAAACCGTTCAAGCACTGGCTCTGGAAAGTTGTCACGTGTAAGATCTGCAAGAAGTGATTGAGTCGCCCCCGGCTCTAGACGTGACGTGACCTCTCTCGTGCACAACATCACAGTCGTTAGAGCTGTCGACCAAAGGTTTCACGTCCATTCTCGTCATTGTTGTGCATTGCGACCTAGTGTGTTGTTATCCAGACATTTCTTATGTTGTTATAATATATATAACATATATAATATTATATAATATATATAACATATATATATATAT
>OY759265.1:35298253-35333253 GCA_963662155.1 Lamellibrachia columna
GGAGGGGTGGCCATAACCTCAATACTCATCGACTCAGGGGCAACCTGTAACATTATGGACAAAGCCACATGGGAGATGCTGAAGAAGGATGGTGCAAAATGCGTGTCACGCAGAACAAACAAGAAACTGTTCACATATGGACAAGAGAAAACCATTGAAGTCCTTGGAACATTTGTGGCAGAGATTGAGTGTGAAAATAATGACAGTAAGTGTGAAGGTAAATTCATTGTCATAAAAGGGACCGGTAAAACACTACTCGGAAGACGTACAGACGGAAAGCTAGATGTGTTGAGGGTTGGACCCCTCGAACACCCACACACCTACTCCATCACAGAAGAGGGGACTGATGCTGACATACGCCGGAAGTTCGCAGACGTATTTGCGGGCGTGGGAAAACTCAAGAATTACCAACTGAAGTTACACGTCGACAAAACCGTATAATCAGTCGCGCAACCAGTACGTCGTTTGCCATTCGGTCTACGAGAGAAAGTAGAGAAGAAACTGGATGAGCTACTGGAGAAAGAGATCATCGAAGAAGTTTCGAACGCACCAACCAACCTCTTGTAGTAGTGCCCAAACCAGATGGCGACATGCGAAGAGCCAATGAGGCAATTGTGTGAGAGAGAGAGAGAGAGAGAGAGAGAGAGAGAGAGAGAGAGAGAGCGAGAGAGAGAGAGAGAGAGAGAGAGAGAGAGAGAGAGAGAGAGACATCCTATTCCGACCATTGACGAAGTTCTTAAGTGGGTCGACGGTGTTCAGCAAGCTAGATCTCAAATGTGGATTCCACCAAGTGGAGCTGGCAGAGGAGTCACGGGAGTTATGTATTGCGAGACTTCAAGGGAGCAGCAAACATAGCAGACGACGTGATCATACATGGACGAGGCGTCAAGGAACACGACGAGAACTTGGTTGCCGTGCTGAATCGTCTAAAGGAGTGTGTCTTGACATTGAACGGCAGTAAATGCAAGTTCACATTACCTCTACTGACATTTTAAGGCCATGATCTGGGGAAGCAGGGGATCACGCCAAGTGAAGAGAAGATAGATGCGATCGTAAACGCACAAAGCCCAAATAATGCATCAGACGTGAGATAATTTCTCGGACTTGTGCAATATTCTGCCAAGTTCCTGCCTAACTTCGCAGAGGTTGCCGAACCACTAAGAATCATCACCAGAAAGGATAAGAAGTTCACATGGGGAGAGGACGAAGAAGAAGCATTCCGAGAGCCGAAGAAGCTCATGACAAGCGCGGAGACACTGGCGTACTTCAGGAATGACTGCAAAACACGCGTTGTAGCAGATGCAGGACCAACAGGACTCGGAGCAGTTCTGACACAGCTCCAGGAGGGACAATGGAAAGTTGTGGCATACGCGTCCAGGAACCTCACAGCAGTAGAGCGGAGATACTCCCAGACAGAGAAAGAGGCGTTGGCTCTCGTGTGGGTGTGCGTAAGATTTCATCTGTATGTGTGTGGGCGTGAATTCGAACTGGAGACGGACCACAAACCGTTGGGATGCATCTACAGCAGAACATCGAAGCTATCGGCGAGGATAGAAAGATGGGTGCTTCGTCTTCAACGGTACCAGTACAAGGTGATCTACCGGCCAGGGAAGACAAATATTGCTGATGCGCTCTCACGACTAAATCAGACGACACCAAAAGACATGAGTGGAGAAGAAATTGAGGTGGTGCGAATGATTGCTGAGGAAAGCACACCAGTTGCTCTTACAGCACTTGACATAGAAATTGCATCAGAAGAAGACGCAGAGCTGACCAGTGTGAGACACTACATACAACACGGGAACTGGCATGAGTGCAAGATGCCATACTACACGTGTGTGAAGAATGAACTTTGTGTTCTTGGGAAGGTGGTGTTACGTGGGACAAGGATTGCAATACCACGAAGACTTAGAGATGATGTCCTACACCTTGCTCATGAGGGACACCAAGGGATCGTAAAGATTAAACAGCGGCTCAGAAGCAAAATCTGGTTGCCGAGAATGGACAATGATGCTGAGAAAATATGCAGATCATGCCATGGATGTCAAGTTTTGAGTCAACTGAGTCCGCCAGAGCCGATGCAGAGAACTGAACCACCGACAGGACCGTGGCAAGACGTTGCTATAGACATGATGGGACCTTTGCCTACGGGCGAAAATATGTTGGTGATAGTTGATTATTATAGTCGATTCTCCGACTACAACCTAGAAAATCATATGGGCTCTAATTCCTGTCTTTGTCAAATATGGATACCCGTTCTCAGTGAAATCAGACAAAGGCAGTCAATTCCAATCTGAGGAATTTCTTACTCGAACATGGAATCGAACACCGTACATCTCAACCTTTGTGGCCACAAGCAAATGGGGAGGTGGAGAGACAGAACCGAACACTTCTGAAAGCACTCAAAGTGGCTCATGTGAAGGAAAGGGATAGAAAGGAGAACTCATGAAGTTCATGTTGGCATACAGAACACAAGTCAGTACAGGTGTGACTCCAGCATATCTCATGTTCGGCAGATACCTGGAAACAAAGTTACCAGAACTTCGAAGTGACAAAAACATTCTGACGAGAATGTTCGAGACCGTGACTGGAACCACAAACTAACTGCCAAAGCATATGCAGATAGCAGACGTGGAGTCGTGTTAATCTCAGTGTTACCTGGAGAACAAGTTCTACCAAAGAACACAAAGACATCCGGAAAACGGTCGACCAAATTTGAGCACACTCCGATCACATTCGAACAAAAAGAAGGTCAAGAACTGACAGTGAGATCACCGGACAGTGTTGAGTACAGGAGAAACAGCTCGTTCGTGAAACCATACACACCCACTGAAGGAACAACTTCATTAACGGTGAACCAAAGGTATTCTGTGACTGATTGTGCAGAAACACGAGGATCGTAGGCCAATACTTCAAGGAAGTCATCAAGCATGAGTACTCCGATGAAGGCACCACACGTGGGGTCACCGCATCGAACAAGGTCGAAACGTTTGATGAAGGTACCTGTGAAGTACCAAGACTATGTAGTAAAATAAAGTGTGCACGTCGGATACTGAGGTGAGCCTAGCGCCCTCAGATAAAGGCTATGAAAGCCTAATGGTGGTGTTTGGACTTTAATTAGCAAACATGTTTGAGCTTTAATTAGCAAATATGTTTGGAATTTAAATGGACAACATGTGGACTCTAGTAACTAACTTAGAAGCTGAATTGAATTGCAATTTTTTTTAAACTAGCTGTGTAGTACATACTAGTAGTCTAAGTTGTTAATTGCGTGCTGGAAGTATCAGTTTAAAAGGGGAAGGGAATATAGTGTTCGAGTAATGCGAGTTGAGATGAGGACGGTATGTGTTGTGCGCGGTGTACGAAGAATAATAAATGTGCGTGTTCAGTTAAGTTAAGTGTGTCTGATTACAAAGATATAACACATGTGTTGCCTCCAAACCATCTCATAAAGTTGACCGTGGACTGCGTATTTTCATTGCCGATGTTCATACACTTCCTCGATCATTTAAGACACTAGCTCTGATCTAGTGGGCCACTCCTCCCCGGTGGGTGTTTTGTATAATCCATGATGACCTACTTTTCTATATGAAATCAAACAACTACTTCTACTAACACGAAAATATGTCATTATACTTGTTTATAAAAGTGGACCGTTACGTTGTCTAGATTTGTTACCGTTAAAGAATAATCATTTTATACAGTTTACGTGAGAATTTACTTATCACGAAAATAAAAAATGTGGATTTGCACGATAGGTGCATAGTGTGGGGATGGCACCTGTGAGTCGTGTGACCTAGACTTTGGGATTCCCAATATTTATCTGTGGATAAACGTTACATGACTCACACCTCCTCGTGGCCCACACCTCCCCAGTCTCCCACACAACTATTTGTTTCCTATAAAATGAGACAACGTTGCTTACACATGTCGGTTTGCAAATGTCTGCTCTCTCCTTGGACAATATAAATAGCATATTTGTTTGTATTTGTTTTCACGTGAAAACGTTACACGTGAGAGGTGGTTTGATCAGCAACAGTTGCTTTGGGGACAAATGCCAGCACATACGGGAAAATCAATACATCAACGTCCTGTTTATACAGCAGGTGTTGACAGGTGAGGTTGTATCAGGCGAGCAGGTAGCTCTTCTTTTGTCGTTTTCTGTCGACGAAGACTGGGACAGACGTCTTTCCTGGTTAAGAAGAGCTCATCACATTAGACAATTTTGTGTATTCGAATTGCTTAAGGATGCATTGAATTCGACGTAAATAGATAGGCGCGAGACATTTTTCGATAATTTTCGGATAACGTGGCTAGACCCACGAGTCTACAATCAATACTACATGAACCACAAGCCTTTTCGAATCTGCTTAGGTTCGATAATCACTGCGTGGTTTTGGTTACCACGTCGTTCTAACGTACCTGTTGCTGTTGCTGCTACGATATGAGCACATTTAATAATGAATGCGACCGGGAGCCAAGGCCGAATGATTAGCCGCAGGGTTTAGACAGACGAGCGACAGTAGCGATTACGTGATTGACCACTACAGGTACCAGTCGGCGCTCGTACGTGTTATGTATGGACATAGCAGATCTTCCGTGCCAAGTCAGTGTCGTGAGCATCGACAGACCACGGTCAGCCACACATGACGTCAAGATATTAGTACTGGTCCGTAGCAGATACTGCTTGTGTGAGCATATCTGAAGTGACAGGATCGGCTTGTCGTCAGGTGCAGGCGCGGATGTACTAACGAAGGTGTGACGATTCGTCATACCACTGGTGCACTAGACTCATCAGAAATATCAGTTCACTTAACAGCATGGCAAGCACTGCGACGGACGTGGTTAGCACCGCGGTATTCGACGTAACAATCGACACGAGGAAAGGCAACACGGAGCCGGTCCTCAACGGTCAGGCAGGGCCGAGTAGCAATGCGCCGAATACCTCAGACAGTGACGTCATGGCAGAGGAAATACAGAAGAAGAAGCGAGAGCAGCCGCCACTCAGATACTGCCGCTTCATCGTTGACAACCCCAAACTGGCATTCGGTAAGACATCGACTTACTATAATCCTCTGATACTAGAGGACCTGATCCACAGAACCTTGTTCACATTTGTGCAAAATGATGCAGCAGTTTCGATGATGCAATCCGATTATCAAATTCCATGATTATTGTTTTATATGAAAATACCCACAGGGTACCGACGAACTCCCTTGCGACGCATCTAAGCACCCCGAGTCCCTCATAATCGCCCCTAATTATGAATCCTCGTGATACCGTTTCGAAACTTTGACACTTTCGTCCACCCCACGTTGCCACAGTTCACTCAGCTGTATAAATCAGTACCTGGCTACAGACATAGGTGGATATGTGAACGAATAGTCTTCGCGTGGTAATTATTGCGTGGTTGAATACTTCCCATATAGGATGGCGAGATGGCGTGGGAATGAACAGGTATGCCGGGGGGATAAAGTGTACATCGTTTCGTTTTCCAGACTGGATACCGCGCTATATAAGAACGTACCTTTACAATTTACAGGCACACGGACCATCGGTCTCCCGCTAACTGCGTTGCGATGTTCGCACGGATCACAGGTCCCTACGACCTCCATTGCTACGGGCTTGAAGCATGTCTGACCCAAATACATTTCACTGGGTATCGACCCAAAGTATTTTAAGAAACAACGTTCGCTCAACTCCAATTATTTATGTTGACCATACATGTAGCTGATTAGGCATGCTGGGGTGACTGCATATGAATCAGTGAATGCATTGATAACAATGGGGAAGTGCTGTGATTATTAGTAAGAATGTAGGTCGATGTATGCATTGCATAGTGCATTATTTGGCAACATACCCAATAACATTGCCTGACAATCTGCCCAATTACATTGTTTGACAACCTGCCAGGCGCATTGCCTGACAACCCGTCCAAGTGCATTGCCTGGCAACCTGCCCAAGCGCATTGCCTGACAACCTGCAAAAGTTCGTTGCCTGGCAACCTGCCGAAGCGCATTGCCTGACAACCTGCCCAATAACATTATCTAACAACCTGCACGAGCGCATTGTCGGATATTGTGCAATCGCAGTGTCTGACGACCTGTCCAAGCGCATTGCATGAGAACCTGCCCAATAATATTGTTTGACAACCTGCCCAAGCGCATTGCCCGGCAACCTGCTGAAGCGCATTACTTGACAACCTGCCCAAGCGCATTGCCTGACAATCTGCAAAAGCTCATTGCCTGGCAACATGCCGCTCTGTCGTCAACAGCGGGAGCCAAGTATCACTTCTGATCTGGTCATTCCACCTCTTCAGTGGCCTCCGTTTCTTCCGCTGTCCTTTGACATCTTGTTTGTACGTCCAATGTCCTTTCATGTCTTAAAATCAGTAATCTCACTAAAGATATGTTGTTTCAACAGTAGCGCTTGTGTGTTGAGGTCTGACGCTGGGTGGCCACATCCTGATGGTCGTGACGACAGCCATTCTGGCAGGATCAGGCTACGATATCATTCCCATCACATTCGACCGAATCCCGCTGGATATCCGCACCAATGACGACTACCTTCGTCACGTGGCGTGGTCGAACCGGTTCAAAGACGGCAGTGTCATCCGACGCAGTGTTGCTAGTGACGGCACACAGGTGAGAGCAGGCTACTATTTCTTTTGTAATCAAAGATGACATTAAATGAGAGGAGAATTCGCTAGTAGAATCTATATGTGGACGACGGGAATTGGTCGTTTGAACATTGACGAAGCGCTGCGGATGGCGGCTTCGTTTACTTTATGTTTACCTAAATGTGTCCGTTTTCTGTATTATCGCCTACATATATCAGTGCATTTTTCTGTTTTAACAACACCATGGCAACCAATCATCGTAGAGCAGTTCAGCTAGTTGTTCTATTGGGAAGTATATAATTTAACCGCACGATAATAATTCAAATTGACTGCACAATGTGTCATAGATATTCTTCAACTGAAGGAATCATATAAACATGCCCGAAAAACTGACATGGTCAACATCCCGTAACCTTTGTTAACTGATGCTAAACCTGCGTTTATGAAACCTAAATGGGCACACCAAGACAAAAAGGAATGCCCAAATGGTGCTTGAAAACCTACAAAGTACAACAGCAGCTGTCTGAAAAACGCGAACCCTACCTCACTAGCTAAACTTTTATAATAATATATAGATAAAATAATGCGGCATACCGAACTATTAAAAGCGAAACAAATGTCATAGTTTTGGAACTATGCACATAAATGAGGAAAAACCTAGCCACGTGCAGCTAAAATCAAGAATATCACGCCAGTGGTTTACTCAGAATGTGCTCTAAAAGTGGGATATTCCGTTCATTTCTCCGAATGACCGAGAGCTGACATATTAACCAGTGCGACTGATAACCGCATGCGCACTTCTATGAAATCGCGGTAACCTAGACTACAAGCGACGTATTAAAGGAGGCCGGCATACGCGGAACCAGCGCAAAGTATCAAAAAACGTGTTATTTTTCCAGAAAGAGAACTAGTCTAGTAAACTAAGGCCAAAATATAAAATATGCTGCATAAGTTGAGCTTGGACACAAATAGCATGGCCATATCCTATTGGCAAGTGTAGGAATAGGAGTACACAAATATATTTTAATTTGGCGAGCGAATATTGCCAGAATAATGCACTCGTGACGTAGGGTTAACAGTATGATTTTCCTAGTAAACCTCTGTCGTGATATTCTTAATTGTAGTTACATTTTACATAGTTATATTTTCTACCTTTTACATGTGTATGTTCGCAGGTGACACGCTCGCAGCTCGGCGACGCTCTAGAGTTGTTCTTCGAACGAGACGATGGCAACGTGCTCACAAAGGCAAACCTGCAAAAGATGAAGGAAGTCGAGGACAAATTCTATTGGAACACCGATTTCCAGTCGGGTTTCTGCATGGTAACTCAGGACCCTCCATACAACTGCACGAAGCCGGTGTCATTGCTGCGATACTTTGACGGCACCTACAGACATATCGACCCGCGTCTCTTCGACCCGAATTTTGACAACATTCCGCAAGTGTTGAACGCCGCTAAGATGAACAACCGCACATTGGTTGGACTCTATTACACCCTCGGCAAGAACTCGACAATCACGGAGACCCACGCCTACGCCAGCATCATACGGGAGAAGATCTACCTAGGCATGCCGCTCAAAGGCTACAAGAACGACTCGGACCGTGTGATGGATCAGATCAATGATATCAAGAAGTTCACTGTTGACAACTTCAAGTCGATCGGTAATACGTACTTCTCTGAAGGCGTAGGGGATATGGGATTCTTCTACAGCAGCTTAACATTGCTGCTCGACGCAATCCAGTCGCTCGTGTTCCGTGATTTGTCTCTTGTCCTCGGCAGCATCGGTTTCATAATGCTATTCCTGCTCTTCCAGACCGGCTCCTTCTGGGTGTCCGGCTGGGCCGTCTTCAGTATCATGACCGGCTTCTTCGGTGCTAATCTCGTATATCGCATTGCGCTCGACTTCCGCTATTTCGGCATATTCCACGTTCTCGCCATCTTCATACTTCTGTGCGTCGGTGCCGATGACGTCTTCGTCTTCTTCGACACGTGGAAGTTCTCTGGGCACCACAAATACCAGTCGCTCGCGCACCGGCTCTCCGACTGCTACCGGAAGGCGGCCGGCGCCATGCTGTACACGTCACTGACGACAGCTGTCGCGTTCGCCGTGAGCGCTGCATCGCCGCTGCTCGGAATATCGACCTTCGGCCTCTTCTCGGCTCTACTTATCGTCGTCAACTACATCTCCATCATCGTATTCTTCCCAACCGTCATCGTCTCCTACCACCTATTCTGGGAGAACTACAAGTGTTGTTGTTGCTGCCCACGCGACGCCACACCGGTCGCTGATGTCAACGACACGACCCCATCAGTCGACAGCAAACGTCAAAATCCCATCGTGCGCTTCTTCAGTGGACCGTACTTCCGGCTGATCACGCATCCCGTCGCCCGCTGGCTGATTCTCGCTTTCTTCGCCCTGCTAGTCTCAGTCTCGATTTACTTCGTCACTCAACTGAAGATCAACGAAGAACAGGTAAGATTTCGTTTAACTCTTTGTGTTCCAACATAATTGTGTCTTACTTCTACACTTGCTTAAAAATCGGAGCAGTGCACCCGGCAGGAACAGTGTCAATTATACATAATAATCGCGCATCTTGTCCACCTTAGACTCAAATAGTTTCATTAACAATGACACGGAATAATGTCACAACGTCAGCTATGCATATGAACTGCATTGCTTATGCAACGCCACTTTTTGAAGAAAACAAAACAAGAACAGCGCCGAATGTGCTGCTAACGACGACGTAATCAGGACAACAACAACAACATAATAAGGAGCCCAGAAAACCTGTAGAACAACGAGCGAAATAGAAGAGCGCACCAACAAGAACGAAAGATCATTCCAAGTAGTGAAAGACCGAAGAAACGCCAAGCAAAACTCAGTATTGTCCAGGACAAAACTGGAAAACGCTGGCTTTCATGCACAAAAGAACATAATATTTATAATTTTCAAATTGTGTGCGGAAAATACCCACAGCACCTACAAGATATCTACCGTCCCTTCATAGATTTCAAAAAGGATTTCGCAATTCTCTGGGCAACCATGATAAGATACAACATCTGTCGTAACATTGTTCGTGTCATCGAACAACTGTATGTTAAGACAGTGTGTTTCTTGCCAAAGGTGCAAAAGGGCTATGGTTTCACACTGCATTCGGAGTCCAGTAAAGTTGTCCTCTGTGTCGAGAATACTCTTCACCATCTTCCTTGAACGCACATGAAGATCACATAGGCACAACCAACAATGGACGAAGAACACTCACAAACCGGCAGTTTGTTGATTGTCGACATAAGGACTGTCCAACCTTGCAAACCGCCTTGACAAAACCTCCACCTTCTCCAACCGTCACTAATCCCGTTTCACTGCCGTATCCTCCATCCATTTACACTTCCCTACCTCTCGCTCTCTTTCTCGACTCCCCACCCAATCCAACAAATCTTTCTTCGCGCAGTCTTCTCGTCTTTGTAGCGGTCTTCCTCGTCTCCTTCTACCCGCCTCTCGGAGCACTTTCTTCGTTGACCGTTACCCGTTCATTCGTTTGACGTGTCCAGCCCAGTTTTACAGACTCCTCACCAGCTTCCTCCTAAAGCTCTCTTCCACACCAACCTCCTCCCTCAGCTCCTCTATTCTTCGCTTGTCTGTTCTTTTGACTTCCGCAGTTCTTTTTCCGTCATCACAATGGTCTCTAGTAAGTAAGCTGGTCTGACACACGAACCAAGCTCCTTTCCTTTGAGCTTCCGAGATATATAAATTATGTATAGATATTTCCCATCACCCATTCCATGTTCCTCCAAGCATTCGCCCCTACGAATTTCAGTCTCCGAGCCGCTGTCTCCATCAGATTGTCAGAAGGTCATCGGAGAATATCTGCTCTCATCACTGTGTGACATAACACTTCCCGTGTGCCAGCAGCCGGGCCTGTTAGTCAGTTGAAATTAGTGTTGTCATGAGACAGCAGCGTAGGTCGGCACAATGACTCGACGGCGGGCCACGCTGCATTGGTTCAAAACGTAATGACTACCGACCGTAAACAATCGACTGCACTTTCGGGACTTGCGCAGCGACAAGAATACAACTCAAAGCGGTTGTACATATGTCTATTTATAATCATCCTAGCGCGAACAGAATACAGCATGTATACAAAATACAAAATTCGATTAGGTGGTGCTGAGTGATTAAACATGCCAAAAGGTGTCAGTGAACAAACCAACAAACAAATACAACAACCATACAGTACTGCTTCAATGACGTTGTTGTCTTCTTATAGGTCAAGTTCCTTAAAGACAATACCAACTTCGGCCGCTACATGGACAAGAGCAGCTCGGCGTTCCCTCCGCGAGACGACGTGAGGACGATCTATATCCTGCTGGTGTGGGGCCTCAAGAACCAAGACCTGAGCCAGTGTCATCGCACCGACCACCAGTGTAAGGGCGACACCGTCTGGGACGACTCGTTCCATCTCAACTCGGCCGTCGCACAGCAGGCTCTACTGGTTCGTTACTTGTGTGCATTGTGTGTGCGTACGGACGTGTGTCCACGTTTCAGTTACAGCTGCCAGCATTTTATAATAATCACGTTAAAAGTAGCCTTACTGTGAAAACAACACGAATAGTTATTCTGACAAATGAGAAAGAATTTTTTAAATTTCAAAATATATGAATAAACGATTACTGTTCCCGCGACAGAAATAGTCTGGGAACATCTTAAAGTCGCAGTCAGTGTTCCCATAGACCGCGCCTTCTCGTTCGATCAGTCGCCATCTCTGTGAGCCTCGCTAGGTGTCTGTCCGGGCTTGACGCACTTCTCTTTCAGGTCTGAGTGCAACACGTCAAGTATGTTGGTGGTGTGACTGCCAACTCGGCCCTGTGTCAAAGTATATACATGTTACAAACACTATAAAGACCATAAGTATTGAATAAAGCTAAGCTACCTTTCAAATTCTCTTTGTATTCTCGACGAAGCTTTCGTGACCCTCTCGGTCACTTTGTCAGCATCAAACTGAGCTGATCTGTCATGTGACCATGTTAGTTGTCATCACATGACAACAGTTCCAGGAAGATCGCAGGAAGTTGCATAGCATATATATGTTCGTCACTGGATACATCTCCAGTATTTCTATAGCTTCGTCGATTTTCTCTGCGCCAGAAATTGTTCTCTGTATCCAACACTGTCTGGTCGTGATGTTAATTCCGTTGTTGACCTGGCGCTTCTCTACAGCCATGAGGGGGGGCCCTCGTGTTGATGTGCTCTTTGAGCCTGTCCACCGGTGACCTGCTGGTTTCACCCATACACGGTTGATGACAGTCGGGACATATTACTTCATATAACACCCAACACATGCTGTTCTTATGGTTAAAACTTTGGTGTTCACCACTACATATCGTATCGTGTTGCCGGTTTGTGTTCTCAGAAGATATTGGTCAGTTTCTCCTATATATTGCGCCTGTGATGTAGAGGTGTCTGTCTAATCTGATTACCTGCACCACGTGTCTTGTGATGTAGAGGTGTCTGTCTAATCTGATTACCTGCTCCACGTGTCTTGTGATGTAGAGGTGTCTGTCTAATCTGATTACCTGCACCAAGTGTCTTGTGATGTAGAGGTGTCTGTCTAATCTGATTACCTGCACCACGTGTTTTGTGATGTAGAGGAGTCTGTCTAATCTGATTACCTGCTCCACGTGTCTTGTGATGTAGAGGTGTCTGTCTAATCTGATTACCTGCTCCACGTGTCTTGTGATGTAGAGGTGTCTGTCTAATCTGATTACCTGCTCCACGTGTCTTGTGATGTAGAGGTGTCTGTCTAATCTGATTACCTGCACCACGTGTCTTGTGATGTAGAGGTGTCTGTCTAATCTGATTACCTGCTCCACGTGTCTTGTGATGTAGAGGTGTCTGTCTAATCTGATTACCTGCTCCACGTGTCTTGTGATGTAGAGGTGTATGTATAACCTGATTACCTGCTCCACGTGTCTTGTGATGTAGCGGTGTCTGTCTAATCTGATTACCTGCTCCACGTGTCTTGTGATGTAGAGGTGTCTGTCTAATCTGATTAACTGCTCCACGTGTCTTGTGATGTAGCGGTGTCTGTCTAATCTGCTTCTCTGCTCCACGTGTCTTGTGATGTAGAGGTGTCTGTCTAATCTGCTTCTCTGCTCCACGTGTCTTGGCCTGTTTCTTGGTGATGTTGAACGAGAGATGGGTTTGAACCAGTGGGAGTTCGTGGGTGACATAGGGTCTGCTTTATGAATTAGAATAGTCTAAGTTGGTCCATATTAGTAAATCTACATTCAAATGACACAATTTATATTTTATTTATTTAGAACTTTGGTGTTCACCACTACATATCGTATCGTGTTGCCGGTTTGTGTTCTCAGAAGATATTGGTCAGTTTCTCCTATATATTGCGCCTGTGATATAGAGGTGTCTGTCTAATCTGATTACCTGCACCACGTGTCTTGTGATGTAGAGATGTCTGTCTAATCTGATTATCTGCTCCACGTGTCTTGTGATGTAGAGGTGTCTGTCTAATCTGATTACCTGCACTACGTGTCTTGTGATGTAGCGGTGTCTGTCTAATCTGATTACCTGCTCCACGTGTCTTGTGATGTAGAGGTGTCTGTTTAATATGATTACCTGCACCACGTGTCTTGTGATGTAGAGGTGTCTGTCTAATCTGATTACCTGCTCCACGTGTCTTGTGATGTAGAGGTGTCTGTCTAATCTGATTACCTGCTCCACGTGTCTTGTGATGTAGAGGTGTCTGTCTAATCTGATTACCTGCTCCACGTGTCTTGTGATGTAGAGGTGTCTGTCTAATCTGATTATCTGCTCCACGTGTCTTGTGATTTAGAGGTGTCTGTCTAATCTGATTACCTGCACTACGTGTCTTGTGATGTAGTGGTGTCTGTCTAATCTGATTACCTGATCCACGTGTCTTGTGATGTAGAGGTGTATGTCTAATCTGATTACCTGCTCCACGGGTCTTGTGATGTAGAGGTGTCTGTCTAATCTGATTACCTGCACCACGTGTCTTGTGATGTAGAGGTGTCTGTCTAATCTGCTTCTCTGCTCCACGTGTATTGGCCTGTTTCTTGGTGATGTTGAACGAGAGATGGGTTTGAACCAGTGGGAGTTCGTGGGTGACATAGGGTCAGCTTTATGAATTAGAATAGTCTAAGTTGGTCCATATTAGTAAATCTACATTCAAATGACACAATTTATAATGTTCGTATAATAATAATAATAATAATAATAATAAGTGCATTTATAGAGCGCCGTATATCTGGAAAAAGTCCGTTCAGAGGCGCATAAAATACATAAGTGATAAATTAAACAAATAAAATTTGTTTCATAAAATAGTTAAAAAAACATAGTAAGGGTATGTAAATAAAAGACTTGTGTTAAATAAATGTTCGTATCAAAAGCTATATACGTACGAGCATTCAGGATATTGTGTACACCCCTATATTGATTGCTTATTTGGTCGTGTTGTCTAAAACGTTACCGTTTCTGAAATAGTGTTACTGTTGCAAGCTCGAGAAACAGGATTAGTTAACATAAAACAAAAATTGCTGCCTTACCAGTTATGCCTTACATAAAATGGCACTAACTTTATGGTGAACATTTAACAAGTTTTAACAAGATTACGACGCAAAGCAAACGCTAAATCAGATGACAAATAGACAAGGAAGACATTGGCTTATCGAGAATCCAACAATTAGTAATCTTTATTTTTTTTTTTTTTATATATTCACACGTCTGGCATTTATACAATCAGTAGATAATGTTTTCGATTAATTTAACGTCCTCTGTGATAATTAGAACTTTCTGATATCCAATCCACACTGTTCTAAGTTCTAAGTGTCAATTCGCTAGTCCAGGGGCGTTGTCGTTGATGCACTTTTCTGCTTGATAACCATTCACGTTGTCGACGACAGGATTTGTGCCGGAAACTGAAGACGATGTCAAAAAAGGAAAGAGAACGTTTGCACATACGTGAGGACCTGGTGTCTCGACAAGCCGAGGTGCACTGCTTCGTGGATGAGATGAACTCCTTCTATCAAGTAAGTATGGCTATCGCGCGAAGTAAAGTATTCTTTAAAATAAAATACGGGTAATGTTGAAGCAGATGGTTGGGATGATGATAGGAAAGGGTGAATCGGGCTGTGTCCAGCCAGATGGCGAGACTGGGGAGAGCGAGACGAGGCGAGACAAAGGGACAGATGTCGAGACTGGGGAGAGCGAGACGAGGCCAGACAAAGGGACAGGTGGCGAGACTGGGGAGAGCGAGACGAGGCGAGACAAAGGGACAGGTGGCGAGACTTGGGAGAGCGAGACGAGGCGAGACAAAGAGACAGATGGTGAGACTGGGGAGAGCGAGGCGAGGCGAGACAAAGAGACAGGTGGTGAGGAGATATATTATGCCAGGGAGATAGTTGGCAATATTGGGATAGAATTAATGAAAAGAAGGCGTATTGAAGCAGAGAGAGAGTTTATTTTTTAATAGCATAACTCATACATATGTACAAAAACAACGCGTATAACAGTCAGTACAAGTTAGAGGCAATTCCAGGTTGACAGGGGAGCCAAGGCTGTTACCAGTAGATGCGTGCTGTAGAAATATAACTTTAAGTAAACACCGGCAATAGTAGCATATGTCTTAGAAGGAACAACAGATGTGTGCACAAGTCAGACATGGTGGAAAATATCATAGTTAACTAATGTTAATAATGTTCACAGTAGATGGTGTGTAGTACTAAGATAATACATGTCAAGACAGGAGGCAGCAGCAGCTTGTGCAGTAAAAGAAAGGGAAACGGGTGAGGCATCGACATTTACAACATGTAGGCGTGAAAATATGCTAAGCATGAAACCGGAAAGATGAACTCCAGTTGACCTGAAGATATTTGACGCGGTTATCGCGAGGACCATGGTGTATTCTGCAGTGACTAGATTATGTTACGTCTGGGAGTCAAATCAACGTAGAAATGAAAGCAGCATGATATATATATATATATATATATATATATATATATATATATATATATATATATATATATATATATATATATATATATATCATGCTGCTTAAGTCAATTGCAGGTTGACAGCGGAGCCAAGGCTGTTACAATTAGACGTATACGGTAGAAATACAACTTTAAGTAACACCGACAATAGTAGCATATGTCTTAGAAGGAACAACAGATGTGTGCACAAGTCAGACATGGTGGAAAGAACCACAGTTAACTAATAATAATAATGTTCACAGTAGATGGTGTGTAGTACTAAGATAATACATGTCAAGACAGGAGGCAGCAGCTTATGCAGTAAAAGAAAGTTAAAGGGTGAGAGAGTTTACAACATACATTAACATTTACAATATATAGGCGTGAAAATATGCTTAGCATGAAACTGAAAAGATGAACTCCAGTTAACGTCAAGTGATTTGACGCGGTTGTCGCGAGGATCACGGTGTATTCTGCAGGGACTAGGTTATATTATGTCTGGGAGTCAGATCAACGTAGACATGATTCATCATATCATATATTACGGCTACACACGTTGAGAATGTTATCAATGACATTCTTATTGTATTGAGTATTATGATGTTATTCATTTGCTCTTCAGTCGGAACAAGATCGCAAGGTGGGCAACGGACGCGTCTACCCCAAAAACACGTCCCTGACACTGCCGGCCGGAGAGCTGGAAGGCCGACTTGTGATGAAACACAACGCCTTCATCTACCGTAACAGCACCAACCTGCCAGCCGACTTCTGGAGATACTTCGAGGTAAACGTTTCACGCTGTGCGTAGCCAAGCTGTATGATAGGGCTTGTCTTTAAGCCAGAGTCTGGCTACGACCTACTTTGTTTGTCGCTCTGTAACCGATACCAACATATGGCAACGCGAATCATGAATTAGTTTTGTTTTTGGGTTTATGTTTCCGAACGGGAGTTGGACAAATGAGAGGATTTAAGTCCGGAACAAGCGGACGCACTAACCATTGTTTTGTTTACACGAACATGTTTACATTACAGGTGATGACGTCATTCTGGTTGTACAACGCCTTCCAGCCGCCCTTCCCGTCAGAGCAGCTCACCGACTACTCGAGTATGGTGGGAGAGGCCAAGCTGCCCGAGACCGAGGTCGTTCCCCTGCCTGCGCGTGGACGAAACAACAGTAAGAGGCCCACTTGGAGCATTCCTTGAAGCCTGTATGGGCACGTAGCATTCGACGACTATTGGGAAACAGTTAATACCAAAATGTCTTTGAAACATTTAATATTGATATATTTGTATATCCGGAATGTCCAGTTTATTAATAGATCACCCAAGAAAAGCGCCATAGTAACATATGAAAGCACGACAATAGGACAGCGAAAAAACTATTTCAGTAATGATCAGTTCGAAATGTGCTCACCAGTTTTTACCATTCTTATCCTGCCTACACATTATGCATAATAACGGATTCAGATAAAGGTAGGTCGACCTATTGTGTGTTGTTGCTCGTGCACATTTTATTTATTTCACGTCCTGTTCCAGCTTCTTGTTCTGCATTCTAACTTACACTGTGATGTGCTATGCTATATTATATACAATGAGCTAGTTAAGTAGATGGGTGGTTAGTCCTACATTTATTTATTTAGTTAGTTTAGTTGGCTAGATAGTTCGTTAGATTTTGTTACATAGATAGTTAGTTGGCTGGTTAGCCAGATAGTTGGTGGCGCTCACCCACTTGTCGTAGTTGTTTCGTATGTCTCAGGACCACTGGTCCTGCTGTTGTAATCGTCACAGCGAAGGACATAATCAATTGGGTTAGAACTGATTGAATAGATGCAAATTAATAAATTGGTGACAGTTTAAATTGGGATCTCGGAACAGGTACGATGGTATATTTATATATATAGTTTCTAATTTCAGTTTCATTTCCCAAATACTTGTAGCAAACCCTATTGTGTCTCAAATCATGTCAAATTGCAATCAGCTTACACAGAATCTCTTAAAAGTTAGCAATGATGTAATTGTAAATATGGACAAATATCAAGTATCAACACTTACTCTGCTTGATCTGGCTGCTGCCTTTGATACCATTGATCACACAATGTCTTTATGATATAGTGTATCTGGCACAAGTTTGAGCTGGTTTTCGTCATAGCTAACTGATAGACACCAACGTCATAGCTAACTGATAGACACCAACGTCATAGCTAACTGATAGACACCAACGTCATAGCTAACTGATAGACACCAATGTCATAGCTAACTGATAGACACCAACGTCATAGCTAACTGATAGACACCAACGTCATAGCTAACTGATAGACACCAACGTCATAGCTAACTGATAGACACCTACGTCATAGCTAACTGATAGACACTAATGTCATAGCTAACTGATAGACACCAACGTCATAGCTAACTGATAGACACCAACGTCATAGCTAACTGATAGACACCAACGAGACAATGTTGGGAATTGCCTTTCATCTGCACAGAAGCAGCGTGACACGATTAAGTGTTTCTCTTTCTCTGTTTACAAAATGGAAATATTTTGCCAAATGGTAGTTACTTGATCTCTTTTATCTCACTAACTGCCACTGTCATAATCATTACATTGGTTTTACGTTCCATATCGCATTATTTTGTTCTGATACCCATGAGTTTTCATACCTACCAGGCACTTTTATCTAAGCAACCGGCCTGTTTACATTCGCTACTGACTCCTGCAAGAAAACCTCGCCAGCCTTCATTCATATAGTTCTCATCTACGTTTTGTTCCCATAGCCATGGTTGGAACAAATATTGGATCTAGGGCTATATTGGTTGCTGCACCAACTCTTTGGAATACGTTTTCGAGTATGCACTTTAGTTTATTTGTAAACGTAACCATGTTTTAATGTGTTAAAAATTGTGTTACAAAACATATGCATTACTCATCTGGCAGATTACAGACACAGCGACCAGGCATCTTATTATCACCAGAAAGTACCGATCTCACGTTGACGCTTAAATGTGGTTTCTAATCCTCTGTATTATTATTTCAGAGTGGACTTACGAATATGGTACCCGACTCAAATACGCAGCAATCGCCATCAGCACTAACATGGAGAGGACGAATCTCGGCTTCAAGAAGGGCCTGCCCATCCGGCACGCATGGGAAGACTTCCTCGACAACGAGGTGAAATCATCCCTTCAAACACTTGGTTGATTTCTGGTGCAGAAAATAAATTTTAATTACAACACAAACGCATGGGAAGACTTCCTCGACAACGAGGTGAAATCATTCCTTCTAACACTTGGTTGACTTCTGGTGCAGAAAATAAATTTTAATTACAACACAAACGCATGGGAAGACTTCCTCGACAACGAGGTGGAAATCATCTCTTCAAACACTTGGTTGATTTCTGGTGCAGAAAATAAATTTTAATTACAACACAAACGCTGTCTGTTTGTCATCGACAGTTGCTTATGGCAAAGTTTCACATAATTTTGACTATCCTGACATAGATAAACTGTGCTACTTTGTGTCATCAAATCAGTATATGCGTAAACGTCGGTCGAGAACGTGAACCGTAGAAGCGGCACGGGGATTCCCCTCTCAAAGTACCCACATCTTGGTGACGAGGTTCACATCTTCTACACGTGCACGTTACTAGTCGCGCTTGCTGAACCTCCCTAATTACTTATCGAACACAATCTTCTAAGCAACTGGCATATTTATACTCGCTGCTTACTCTTATAAAAACATTTATCAAAGCAACTTGGATCTAGCTCTAACAAAGTTGGTGCTCCTCGTGTTAATAAAACATTTACACTAAGAAGTAAGGCTTTTCTCTGCCTCACCAACTTTGTGGAATTCATTGTATACCGACTATTGTGATTGTCCCACCCTTTGGTTTGATGCATCGTAGTTCGGGCTGCTGATGATTAGGGTGTTCCTAAATCTTGTCTAATTGGCTGTGTTATATTGCTATGCTTCAAAGGGAACTGCGAGTTCATTTGTTACGTAATGCGGGGTGTTATTTCAACAGACACTGTGTCGTGTCTTGTCAATGCAGAAGGAAACTATGCCCGATACTCTGAAGGGCGGCTTCCAGATGACCTACGAAATGAGACAACAGAACACTTTATGGCACTGGCTCACGCTGCAAAAGGTACTTGATATCCAGTGTGGTCACGTGAGACAGGATCATTCCGTGTAACCTTTGTATTAACAACCGACTTCAGTGAACGCCGGATGTGTATTGCAGGCGAACGGCTCATTCCATATCTAGGTCCTTTAAAGCTGCATTTATTTGCTTTCATATGGGTCCTGATGTGTGCGTAAACTGTAGTTTTATTTTTTAGAAGAAACAATTAAACTACAGCCTTGATGTAATGTATTTTTAAGAAATGTTTTTTATATATCTTTATAATATCTACAGTTCATTTGCATTATTTTATCATTGATGCATAAATAATTTCGTGATTGTTTTGAGTCGTGACAAGATCGTGACAAGTATTTAGCTGGTCAAAACAGCTTGATCATAAAATTAGTATAGTAACCAGCACAACAATGTCAGACCAGCCAGGTAGACTTCCTCGGTTAATTCTCGTCGCTCCCATTGGCGGAGAAGGCGCATACAAACTCACAGTGTAGACATTCTAAGAGGTTTTGTTTTAATTCCACCTTTCTCTGCACATTGTATACATTGTATTGAAAATTAAAATACGTTCAATTGTACTAATCTAGAAGTACGAACATGAATTATTAATACAAAGATCCTAAAACTATTGTCACAACAGTCGTTTATACTACTATGACCACATTGTTCGTGTAGACGCTGTTGACATCGGCCCTGACGGGTCTGGGGGTTGGTCTCGGCATCGCCTTGCCGATCCTTATCTTCGCCACCGCCAACGTCATCACTGGGCTCCTGGCGACGTGTTCCATCATCCTCAGCACACTCTCCGTCGTCGCTGTCATCCCACTCGGAGGCTGGAAACTCGGGGTCAGTCTCTCCATTCCTGTCATATGTGGATAATCTAAGGTTAAGACTCAATGAAGACTCAATCAACCAACATTACTTACAGCATAAACTTTGAATTATCATCGGCCATTAATCTTAGATGTAGATATGTACTACGGTGGCTTTGAGGTAGTCGTCGGACTATCGGTCGAAGGGACCAGGGTTCTAATCCTCCTGCGGCTGTTTCGAAACTTGAGCAATTTCGTTCGCCCCTCTTTGCCTGTGTCTTTCGGAAGACACACCAATAGCTGTTGGTCCCATCTATATATATCTAGCTGGTGTCTATATCAAGAGAAGTAAAATATCCGACACCGGGAAATGGAAAAGAACCTGTCGTTGCGCCTTACTGAGCTGGTGATTTCAAACTCTAAAACTCATTACTACATGTTGACTCGAGTGGTAGATACTAACTGGTGTAGCCCATTTTCACGACTTGCGACTTGCTGCTTTCTTTTGAAGTGTAGTCATGTTGATGTGACATTTTGTGATGGGGAGTTTAGTGTACCATCGACGATAACTATCGATAGTTAAATTTACTGTCGATAGTATTGCATCGTCACATCGATTATTGCTGTGCATCGATTGTTCGAGGTATTGTCACACCCCTTCAGTCTTGCTACAACGGGCGGCTTATACTACGACACATTGGTGTCGGAATCAGGTGGTTAAATTTCACACCAACGTGCATGTAAAAAACGTGTTGTAAAATGTACCACAAAATCTACTATTCAATTATCACAACTATTGCCGACTAAATCTTGTTCTCATTCACGTATTTTGTTGACAGCTCATGGAATCCATCAATCTCACCCTGGTTGTCGGCCTGTCTGTGGACTATGTCGTGCATCTGGCGGAAGGATACAGTCGGTCGTCGCACAGCAAGCGGTTGGGACGTCTCCACGACTCGCTCGCGCAGGTCGGCGTTTCGGTGTTGTCTGGGGCGTGTACGACCATCGGTGGCTCGGCCTTCCTACTGCTCGCTGAGATAATCCTCTTCATGCAGTTCGGCGTCTTTATGTTCGCCACCATTCTCTTCTCGATCGTCTTCGCTCTCGGCTTCTTCTCGACAATACTCGGCATCTTCGGTCCTGAAGACGACCGTGGCTCAATCAAACCGTTCAAGCACTGGCTCTGGAAAGTTGTCACGTGTAAGATCTGCAAGAAGTGATTGAGTCGCCCCCGACGTGACCTCTCTCTTGCACAACATCACAGTCGTTAGAGCTGTCGACCAAAGGTTTCACGTCCATTCTCGTCATTGCTGTGCATTGCGACCTAGTGTGTTGTTATTCAGATTTGTCTTATGTTGTCATAATATATATAATCATTTTTGAGCGAGGTACCACAAGGATCAGTATTAGTATTGTGGGTACCATCTCGGTACGTCGTCCTCTGAGAACCGCAAACGATGTTGATAATTTTTAATAATTAGCCTATTTAGACACATATACAAGTTCATGTTGGACAAGGGAATGTTTTATTCGAATAAATTGGTTCCTGACATACACAAGCTGTTGTCTTATGTACGTAATCATAACGTCATGTATAATATACGTTATACATCACAATTCTCCAACGTCTTATTACAGGTGGCATCTCGAGTTAATGTTGGACAAGGGAATGTTTTATTCGAATACACTGGTTCCTGACATACACAAGTTGTTGTCTAATGTACATAATCATAATGTCGTGTGTGTAAGATGACATCGAAACAGCATTTGACTATATTTAGATCACTGTCCCATTCTCAGTTACGTCTCAATTTCTAAGAACGGATCGATGAACGAGGCAATGGGCACACCGTTGAATTCGCTGTTTGTTGTGGTGGATCCACCAGTTGTGATAATAAAATATAACCACTTGTTCACTGCAATGAATTCACAATTAGACAACGCGTCTTTTATTTTAATGATATTTTTGTTAGGAATGTTGGTATTACTGTTATAACTGTGAGCCATTATGGCAATGAAGAAACAGTATTGCAAAGCTAAGACAAAAACTAATTGTTTTAGCAAAACCGATCAATGGATATAATTGTTACATTGTTACGTTGTTGTTGTTTTAAAGTTGTTGTTGTGCTTTGCTTATTGCAATGTGTGTACAGGTTAATAATACATTATTTATGTTGGCGTGTATATAGATTTAGGAAATGTGTTTAATATAGATAATATCGTATGTAAATATACACACATTGGTCTGATTCTCGAACGAACTCGTTATCGGTTTAATTTTTAAATTGCATCTCCTTATATTGAGGTCAAATTGGTTATGTATGTTCAATGTAGGCAAAGTAGACATACTAGTGTATTAAATAAATGTGATCGTAAAATGAATTGCATTCTTTGTTATGTATGTCGAAGTCGTAGATATCTGCCTGAACATGTCGTGCCGTACTCGATCAGTGTGTTCCAGTGACTGTGGCCAAATCCACGTTTAGGGCCTCACATATCATTTTTGAATCCAAATTATTTTTATATCGTGCTATAAAAAATAATTCGGATAAAGTATTAAAATAACCAGACAATACAGTTTTCTTGTAAAAAAAAGAGATATATAACACATTTTTCGTCTCAGTTGCCTAAACATAATTTTACAAGAATTTGGAACAATATAGAGGATAAAATGAGAAATATTAAACATAGATCAAAGTCTAAACACATATACTTAGATACATATCTTCATTGAGTGCAATGTTTTAACCATATAGATGCTCAGAATGCAACTAAATTTATGTTTGGATCCATGCATTTATATTAATTTACATATATTTCGATGGTACAAACTTCTCAGTTCGTTACCACATGTCATTAGCAGCAGTGATAGACGACGTGTAATTAATATTCTGGTTAAATACATTTATCCGGCTCATAACCTAATATAATCTAATTAGTTGTATGTACACTAGTTCTTACATTTAGATTTTGTCACAGATGGGAGGTCGTGCGAGATTGTATGTAATTAGCTTGTTTACTTTAGTCATCTAGCGATTGAAATTTTGGTAAGAGTCGTGCTAGTGGCGCCGAATAGCGACTAATGGCTAAACTAGAGATCGGAAATATTTTATTTCCGGGCGGGTGTTACAACCGTAAACGTAATCATCGCCCAACAATGTAGGCCTACGCCTAAAATGAGTTAAGTCAGTTGTTACATTCACATAGATACAGGCACATTAATTGGCTCCACGGGCGCCTCCGTCTGAGTCCGTTGTGTTGGTGGTAGAACTTGATCCAGCATAATATTATTATGTTTATGTTCCTGTAATTATTGGAAGAGACTCGGACTGCCCGAACACAGAGGTTAGTGCGACCCAATGGACACAGAGCCGCTTTGAGCTATTCGTGACGCCGTCTCATCGCCGCGTGATCACGAGTGTCCGTGTCATCGCCGCGTGGTTTGTTGCCAGGCTACGCGAAACAAGGCTAAGTGGTGGCGATGTCGTCATGCGGCGCCAGGCTGTGCCACGTCACCCGGGGCTAATTATAACGAAGTCGTAATAATTATGGTGAATCGCAGCCACAACTCAAGAACCACGTCGACAAACACTCTACAACTATGTCGACACCACAGTTATGTCGACACCACAGTTATGACACGATATCACTACGTTGAGGCAATAAACTATGCACATTCACTCTTGCTCAATTATTGTTGTACCAAATCAAACATGAAGTAGCACATCTAGCCCGCAATGGCCAGAATGTGACGTAGCAGTAATCGAACTCGGGTCCATACGACTGTGTAGTGGAGACTAGGGACGAGTGGACCATGTCTTATCTTTTTGGCCATATGGTCATGCTGTTTGATCTAAAATGAAAAGGTTTGGGTACAAATGAAAGCCAGTGATATTAACTATAAAATCAACATGTAAGCACTAACGAATAAAAATAAAATAATCGTACACTTACAAAACACTTTGTATTGTTTTACAAATGTCAGAGGACTTGTTCATATCAGATCTGACTACGACAGAAAATAACATATTCTATATGCATACTCTTGCAGGTAACGTTGCAGCAACGTTTGTTATCACTCCAGGTAGGAGGTGTATTAGTGTTATTCTTAGACAAACTGGTAGGCACGTTCTCGAGTTGAGTCAGTTGTCAAGTCATTATGGATGCTATCTGCCACAGTGGGACTCGTTAATGGAATACCCTTGCGTTGTCTTAATTTGATGTCACGTGTGTTGCCTCCAATCATCTCATAAGGTTGACCGCGGACTGCGTATTTCCAATGCCGATTTTCATACACTTCCCCGACCATTCAAGACACTAGCTCTGATCTACTGGCCCACTCCTTCCTGGTGGGTATTTTGTATAATCCACGATGTCATAATAATCTAGATGAAATCTAACAACTACTTCTACTAACACGAAATATGTAATTATACTTGTTTATAAAAGTGGATCGTTTACGTTGTCTAGATCTTTGATCTTTAAAGAATAATCATTTGACAAAGTTTAGGTGAGAATTTACTTATCACGAAAAAAGATGGCGTTCGCTCACTTTTCAAGTAATTTCCACAACAGGTGCACAGTGTGGGGATGGCACCAGTGTCACAGTTTTAAGTTTGGCTGGATAATATGCGGCGAACCAATGGACGTGTACTCGTTTAGTTCAGTGTGGGTATTTGTATAACTACGATAATTCAACAACAACAGTAAAGGGTAAATATTTCCCGTTTAATAACATACTTTGGAAAAACTAGTATTGTTGCAATCCCACATCAAGAATAATTTACAGTCCTATATCAAGAATGATTTACAGTCCTATATCAAGAAAGATTGCCGTGTTCGGCGAGTGTAGTATTGCGTTCGACGTGCTCGGCGAGTGCTGTCTTGCGTAGGGCGTGCTCGGCGAGGGCTGTCTTGCGTAGGGCGTGCTCGGCGAGTGCTGTCTTGCGTAGGGCGTGCTCGGCGAGTGCTGTCTTGCGTAGGGCGTGCTCGGCGAGTGCTGTCTTGCGTAGGGCGTGCTCGGCGAGGGCTGTCTTGCGTAGGGCGTGCTCGGCGAGTGCTGTCTTGCGTAGGACGTGCTCGGCGAGGGCTGTCTTGCGTAGGGCGTGCTCGGCGAGGGCTGTCTTGCGTAGGGCGTGCTCGGCGAGTGCTGTCTTGCGTAGGGCATGCTCGGCGAGTGCTGTCTTGCGTAGGGCGTGCTCGGCGAGTGCTGTCTTGCGTAGGACGTGCTCGGCGAGGGCTATCTTGCGTAGGGCGTGCTCGGCGAGGGCTGTCTTGCGTAGGGCGTGCTCGGCGAGTGCTGTCTTGCGTAGGGCGTGCTCGGTGAGTGCTGTCTTGCGTAGGGCGTGCTCGGCGAGTGCTGTCTTGCCTAGAGCGTGCTCGGCGACTGCTGTCTTCCGTGGCAGCTGGCAGTGCGGCTGTCAACGGCAAGATGGTAGCGGCTAGCGATGGTGGTCGGCGGCGGAAGTCAGCCTATATGGCTCAGCGACTTTATTCAGCCGGAGCGTCGCATCCTCCAACGTCCGTGAACCATTGGGCGAGTAGGGTTATTCCGAGAGGAACCATGCATGTACGTTCTTAGATGTTATTTGCAACCTAACTGTCACATGGCTGGAGTTCCTCTGCTGTTTCGACGCCCGTAACTATTTTATACTTCCACTGTCACCAATCGCAGCCATCGTCTCACAACGGATTAACCTATCATGTTGGTGCATACAAGAGCCCGTAGACCACAGAAAGGCTTGGTTGCCTATACAAATTACAAGTTAACGTGTGAATAGTTATGCAATGTTTGTACTAAAACACCCCCAGCATCAACCACTCAAATCACATAATATCCTACATAAAATGTATGTCACAGGAATCTCTACAATGTCCAAATTACGATGGTATACATCAAAATGCATCTGCTACCAGAAAACCACTTTAAACATTCCTTTAGCTCCCTGTATTATTCAAAGGTGTGACAGTAAAGATGTTTAACTGGTCCTATGCTGTCGCCAACACAAAACAACAATCTCGACTGTATCTAAAATTATTTGATCTTCACCATAATTAGGTTCTAAAACAATGATAAACAATATCAATATACAATTAGTTTTCCAACGATAACAAACATGATCACATTTCGTTGATCTGTTAGTCAGTTGAAAACAAAAAAATCCCGATCTCTAGATTACCCATCGGTCGCTATTCGGCGCCACTAGAACAACTCTTACTCACCAAAATTTCAATCGCTAGGTGACTAAAGTAAACAAACTAATTATAAACAACCTCACACGATCTCCGATCTGTGACAACCAGTGAGTCGTGTGACTAGACAATTTGCTTCCTATTGAATGAGACAACGTTGCTTACACATGTCGGTTTGCAAATGTCTGCGCTCTGCCTTGTATCCTTATTTGCAGTTTGTTTTACCAAAGTGTCAGCAAATGCTCTTACAGTGTGAACAGCTTACAACAGCGACTTTCTTTTCACGTGAAGACGTTACGCGTGAGATGTGGTTTGATCAGCAACAGTTGCTTTGGGGACAAATGCCAGCACATACGGGAAAATCAATACATCAACGTCCTGCTTATACAGCAGGTGTTGACAGGTGAGGCTGTATCAGGCGCGCAGATAACTCTTCTTTGAATAAAGGTGCTTAATCACTTCGAATTTTCTGCTAGTCTCATTTCAAATTAATTTTGCGAAAAAATAAACCTACCTAGTATCCACTGCAGCACGCTAGCTCGTGTGTGCAACTTTTGTATGCAGTTTTTTTGTAAAATCATCAGACAAACCATTAAATTAGTTTAATGGGTAGGCGCGCAGCATTTCTAGATAATTTTCGGATAACGTGGCTCGACCAACGAGTTTGCGATGAATACATAATGAAACACTTGCCTTCTCGCCTCTGCTTAGGTTTCATACTGACCACGTGGTTTTGGTCAGCAGGTCATTCTAACGTACCTGATGTTGCTGCTGCTACGACATGGGCACATTTAATAATGAATGCGACCGACCATGTCCTTCCAACCAAGTAGTGTTCCGTCCTGAGTGCTACGCGCAAACGTCAGACAGCAAAAGCTTCATACCAACTGAACGGACATACCCTCACAAACGTTAACAAGGTGAAATACCTAGGCATCACTATCACAAGCGACAACACGTGGAACTCTCACATCAATGACACAGCAAACAAGGCAAACAAGACCCTAGGTTTTCTTAGACGGAACATCAAAATAGGAAATAGGAAAATAAAAAATTTAACCAGATTTAACAAGATTGCCATCCCAAACAACAAGTTCCAGATGGCAAGTGGACAAGGAAGCCATTGGCTTATCGAGAGTCCAACAATTTTCTCATCTATGTGTAGCCCGCCCTTATCAAATATCTGTCAATTCTATTTTTTAACATATTCACACTACTAGCATTAACACAATCATTTGGCAGTTTGTTCGATTCATTTATCACCCTCTGTGAGAAAGAGTACTTTCTCATGTCCAACCTACAGTGCTCCTTAACTAATGCTGCTTTGTGTCCTCTGGTTCTACTGCCTTCTTTAAGTTTGAAGAACATATTCCTATCAACATCCTCATAACCGTTCACTATTTTAAAACACTTCTATTTGGTCTCCTCTTAGTCTCCTGGTCTCTAGTGTTGTCAAACCACATTGTAATAAGCGACTTTCGTAACTAAGGTCTCTCAATTCTGGAATAATTTTAGTTGCTCTTCGTTGTATTCTTTCTAGCTTGTCTATGTCCTTTTTACGATACGGCCTCCATGCTTGGATACAATATTCCAAATGTGGTCTAACTATTGTTTTGTACAGGGGTACAATTAGCTGTTTCTCCTTATACATGATAGTTCTCCTAATTAGTCCTAGAATTTTATTTACCTTTGAAGCAACAATCCCACATTGCTCTGAAGCTTTCATGTTAGCACTAAATGTTACTCCGAAGTCCCTTTCTTGTGTGCTTCTACCTAGCACAGCATCCCCCATTTTATATTCTTCGTCCATGTTTCCATGTCCTTTGTGTATACATTTACACTTCCCAAAATTTAATAACATTTGCCATTTTTCTGACCATTTAACAAATTTATCTAAATCATCTTGTAAACTTTGTTTATCTGTATCATTAGTAACTTTTCTGAATACTGTCATCTGCAAATTTGAGTACTTTGCTAGATATGTCTTCTTCCAAATCATTTATATATATTAAAAACAGTATAGGGCCTAATACTGATCCCTGTGGTACCCCACTCAAGACCGATTTCCGTTTGAAATCTCACCATCTACTATTACTCTCTGTCTTCTCTGTGTAAGCCACTTTCCTATCCAGTTCATTACATCATTACCTACACCATGGGCTTTTAGTTTAAGTAACAATCTTTGATGTGGCACTTTATTGAAAGCTTTCTGAAAATCTAGGTAGACAACTTTCACTGGTGACCCGTTATCTACCCACTTTGTAATTTGTTAAAAAAAACATAAGAGATTGGTCAGACATGACCTTGCTTTTAGGAACCCATGTTGAGATGTATTTTTTAATTTATGTTTTACAAGGAATTCCACCATGTCCACAAAGAAACACCATACAAAGCCCTGGTAAGACCTGTCCTGGAATACGCCAACTCAGTCTGGGATCCCCGCACCACCAAAGGCGTGACTGCCCTCGAGAAGACCCAGAGGAGAGCAGCACGTTGGGTCACCAACAGACACCGTCACACTTCCTCCGTAGAATATATGCGAGACACACCAAACTGGCCAACCCTCCAAACCCGTAGAAAGAAAGCACGTCTCAGTATGCTATATAAATAGGAACACAGGAACCATCTCAATTAACTCGCTGTACCTCCTCACACTATCTGGTCCACGAAAAACAAACCCTAGGAAGATCCATGACATCGGGTGTGACTTTCCCTACCACTGTACGCAGGTGTGACCTTCCTAGTGCCCTGCACGTGCCTATGATTTGAGCCCAATCCTGGCCTGCAATTAGCAGTTAGAATCCAGGCCCGGCCTAGGCCCGCAAAAATGTGTCAAGCCCAGCCCGGCCCAGACCCGCAAGTTAGAATTTAGGCCCAAGCCCGGCCCGAGCCCAACCCAGACCGTTAATGTTTGGCCCAGTCCTGGCCCGGTCCCCACGTTTCTGGCCCAGGCCCGGTCCATACACGCGGGCCAAAGACGGGTAAGCTCGCAGCCCGCAAGCCCGCGGCCCGCTATTTTTTTAAGAAGATAAACCTATTATAAACTGTAATACATGTAATGTATGTTTTATTAAATAACATAAAAAATACTGTACTGTGTGCTGGACGAGTTCTAGAAATCCAGCACAACCAACTGCTTCAAATGGACTTTTTCCTTAAGAAAAATAATAAACTTTTTATTGCCATTTCTATTAAGTATCATAACATTTTTATATGTGGCTTTAATTTCTTGGCTTATAGTTAGGGTAGGAGATTTGTTTATCTTAACCCTAATGCAAACCATAACCCTAATTTAAGTTGTTAATTGAATTAGGTAAACTAAGTTAACTTAATTTAATTCATTAATGTTACCAGTAAGGGCTGTTAATTTGGTATTAATTGATATTTCAATTAAATGTCACCCACTGGCATTAACACGCAGTGGCATTTCCAGCAGGCCTGCAGTCACTAGCCTGAGACATATCAGGTTCAGACATGTGTAAATTAGTACAAGTGTGAGTGAATCAGTACTAGTGAAATTGTAGACACTAAACAGTAGACACTAGATAACACAATTGAAAAATACCAACTGGGATGGGCAGTGGCCAGTTGCCAGTGGGCAGGTCATTCAGGCAGGCAAGATTTGGAAGGAAGACAATATAATGTCCACTGGTAGGGTCAAAGGGTGATGTGTTGATGGTTAATCATGGCTTGATTGCCTCTGCAAATATGTCTAAAGTAAACATTTGGGGCTGCCTACTTCCAGCGAAGTGAACTTATGGGGCCATTAGATCCATGCAAAAGGCTACATTCATGCAAAAATATGCATCTGTAACATCTGTATTCTGTATGTACTACGTAGTAGTACCATGTACTAGCTCACGTTAGGCCCAGGCCCGGCCGGCCCGCTAACGCTAGGCCCAGACCCAGCCCGGCCCGCTCACGCTAGGCCCAGGCCCGGCCCGGCCCGGCCCGGCCCGCTCACGCTAGACGCAGGCCCGGCCCAAGCCCGACGTGCTTACTACTGGCCTGGGCCCGCAGAATGGTGGCCCAGGCCAGGCCCGCTCAATTTGGTAGAGATACCACTTCTTGGGGGCCGGGCCGGGCTTGGGCCCAAAGCCCGGCCCGTGCAGGGCACTAGGTCACCTTCCCTACCACCGTATCTTCCAGACGCAGATTGGCCTTTTCAGCCACCACAACTCGCATATTAACCCAGCCCCCTCAAACCCCGGATGACTGAAGTGGTCCTCATCGCTTCGCGGTGGACGAACGACAACGACGACCTAGTACAAGAGGATGTAATTTTCCCCACGCACAATAGTCAAGTGGAATAGCCCCAAGAAGTGGTATCTGCGACCACCCTGGACTCTTTTTAGTCCAGGCTCCAGCGCCACCTCTGAATTCTGTAAACACCCCTCCCATCCCCTTCCCTCCCTTTCTACATCCCCTAACTCCACTAAATCACACTATTTCTCCCTTACAATGACACAATCTTCAACCAAATGAAGGTAGTCATTAAATAGAAGAAGACCGGGGGCAAGGCCGAATGATTAGCCGCAGGGTTTAGACAGTCGAGCGGCAGTAGCGATGACGTGATTGGCCGCTACACGTACCAGTGGGCGCTCGTACGTATAATATATGGACAAAGCAGATCTGCCGTGCCAGTGAGGTCAAGTCAGTGTCGTGAGCACCGAGAGACCATTCACCTGTGACCGCAAAGCGGTCAGCCACGCATGACGTCGACAAGACATTAATACTGGTCCGTGGTTGATACTGCTTGCTGAGTAGGCATATCTGAAGTGACAGGATCGGCTTGTCGTCAGGTGCAGGTGCGGATGTACTAACGAAGGTGTGACGATTCGTCATACCACTGGTGCACTAGACTCATCAGAAATATCAGTTCACTTAACAGCATGGCAAGCACTGCGACGGACGTGGTTAGCACCGCGGTATTCGACGTAACAATCGACACGAGGAAAGACAACACGGAGCCGGTCGTCAACGGTCAGGCAGGGCCGAGTAGCAATGCGCCGAATACCTCAGACAGTGACGTCATGGCAGAGGAAATACAGAATAAGAAGCGAGAGCAGCCGCCGCTCAGATACTGCCGTTTCATCGTTGACAACCCCAAACTGGCATTCGGTAAGACATCGATTTACTGTAGTCTCTGATTCTAGAGGATCTGATCCACACAACCCTGTTAACCATTTGTGCAAAATGATGCGGCAGTTTCAATGATGCAATCCGATTATCAAATTTCATGATTATAGTTTGATGTGAAAATACCCACAGGGTACCGAAGAACTGCCTTTCGACGCGTCTAAGCACCACGAGACAGCGGGCGGTAGCGTAGCGGTTAGAACGCAGGTCTCTCAATCGAGACAATCCGGGTGCGAATCCTCTTGATGCGTTTCGAAATTTCGACAATTTCGTTCAACCTACGTTGCCATAGTTCACTCAGCTGTATAAATTAGTACCTGCTTTCAGACAGAAGAATAGTCTTCGCGCAGTAATTGCAGCGTGGCTGAATACTTCACATATAAGTAGAAATGGCGTGGGAATGAATAGGTATGCCTGGGGGGGTGAAGTGCAAGGTGCTTCGAGCAGTCCCAAGGACCTTTACCATTTACAGGCACACGGACCATCAGTCCCCGCTAACTGCCTTGCGATGGTCGCACCACCACCTCCATTGCCACGGGCTTGAGGCATGTCTGACCCAAAACATAGTTCACTGGGTATCGATCCAAAGTATTTTAGGAAACAACGTTCGTTCAACTCCAATTAATTATGCTGACCATGCATGTAGCTGATTACTCATGCTGGTGTGACTGCATATGAGTCAGTGAATGCATTGATGACAATGAGAGAAGTGCTGTGATTATTCCCATTTCCTAATTTAATTTTGTAACAGGTTCGGAACGAATATAAATAACAATCACATTGTCTGACAACCTGCCAAATCGTCATAGTCTGGCCATGTGATATGTTATGACATAGCAACTAAATAACACATAGGTAGGTAGGTACGAGAATCAGATATAAATTTAACAAGATTTAACCAGATTTGCCATCCAAGCCAATCCGTCACGAGTCGTGAATTTGTTCGCCGCTGCACGCAGACCTACTGCGCCGCTTGTTCACCCGAACACAACTATGTGCGGATGTGAACTCGTAAATTGTATTCACCCACTGCCTGGAGGGGTTCTGCCGAATAATTCAATTGCTATCGTTCGGAATGCGTCGTGACATGAACTAGAGGACGTGAGGTAAAATTAGTTAAGGATCAGTGTAGATTGTCCCGACAGTAAAGTTATACATGTCTCGGTTAAATGCTTGATAGCATGCATATAAGCCATATCGTGTGATCTTGTGTTCGTGCGTGAGTGCGTAAGTGTGTCAATGTGTGAGTGTATGCGAACGTTATAATCTTCGCACCCTATATGGTTATACAGCGCCTACTTACTTCGAAAATAATTGCGCGCAATATATCCGGTGTCACAGTGATACTCTCAATTTCATATTTTAGAATCGTGCAACATTCAATTGCAGTCTTATTCCTCAGCATGTTATTCCAATCTAGCTTTGCTAAGTATGTTCTCATATCTTTATAGTTACCTGTATGTTTTTTTTATTTTCTGATTTTACATTGATGTCATCATGTATTTTATTTATCTTTCTTGAGTGAGAAAAACATATTTCTGTCAACATTTTCATACCCATTCGATATCTTAGAAAACTTCAATCTGCTCTCCTCTTAACATCTTTGTCTCTAGGATTGTTAAACTACATTCTTTTGGGCATTCTTCATAACGAAGGTCTCTCAGTTCTGGAATAATTTTAGTTGCTCTCTTCTGTATTCGTTCAAGCGTTTCTATATCCTTCTTACGATATGGTCTCCACGCTTGTATACAGTACTCTAAATGACGTCTAACTCTAAATGACATCTAACTATTGCTTCACACAGAGGTATAGTTAGCTTTTTTTTTTATGTTATTTTTCTCCTAATCAACCCAATAATTGTATTACCCTTTGAAGCTGCAATACCACACTGTTCTGAAACTTTCATATCAGCACTTATTATTATTCCTAAGTCCTGTTCTTTTACAGTAGTACCTAGAACAGTATCTCCCATATTATAGTTTATATCCAAGTTCACGTGTCCTGTATGTAGGCATTTACATTTCCCCAAATTTAATAACATCTGCCATTTTTTTCAGACTAGATCTAGATCTTTTTGTAAATGTTGTTTATCACCATATGTGTTAACCTTTTTAAACACTTTTTGTGTCATCTGCAAATTTCAGTACGTCGTCCAAGTCACTGATACTATATATATATATATATATATATATATATATATATATATATATATATATATATATATATATATATATATATGTGTGTATATATATAGTATCAGTATTAGGACCTTTAGTATTCTTAATATATATATATATATATATATATATATATATATATATATATATATATATATATATATATATAAGAATACTTTGACTGGATAGAACAATGCCTGACTGACAGAAGACAGCGTGTTATAGTAGATGGAGAGGATTCAAACTGGAAATAATTTTATATATATATATATATATATATATATATTAGTATTCTTAATATATATATATATATATATATATATATATATATATATATATATATATATATATATATATATTAAGAATAGTAAAGGTCCTAATACTGATCCTTGTGGTACCTCACTCAAAAATTATTTCCAGTTTGAATCCTCTCCATCTACTATAACACGCTGTCTTCTGTCAGTCAGGCATTGTTCTATCCAGTCAATTATGCCATCCCTGATACCATGGACTTTTAACTTAAGTAGCAATCTTTGATATGGCACTTTGTCAAAAGCTTTCTGAAAATCTAAGTAGATAATATCTACTGGCGATCCCTCGTCTATCCACTTACCGATTTCTTCCAAAAAACATAACATATTTGTTAAGCATGGCCTCGCTTTTACGAATCCACGTTGAGATAAATTTAATAAGTTATACCTAATAATTTACAAATCAATTACGTTAAACTCACTGGTCTGTAATTTTCTTACTTATTTCTTCTTAACACTTTTTAAATCATGGTATGATGTTTTCTTCTTTCCATTCAAAAGGAACAACTCCCTCTTGTAATGACAAGTTGAACACTTGCAAACGGTATTCTGATTTGTTCTACTGTTTCCATTAGTAATTTTGGAGCAACTCCATCCACTCCAG